>CAVNYN010287720.1:0-34654 GCA_963692815.1 Nyctanthes arbor-tristis | reverse complement strand
GGGGAACTTTTGTGAAATTAACTCTATATGCTGCTAGCAATTGTGTATCCCGTGCATCACACTAGTTTGCATTCATCTCTTTACTTTATATATTGTGATATCCAGTAAAGATCAATCAACAAAGTGGTTGAATGGCTTCAAATCTTGATTGAATTTTCATGACCATGATACTCAATAGGTACAAAATAACTTTTCCGTGTTGTATCTCCAATCAGCAGAATGGATCTTGTTTAAAGTATTCAATTAAACTTAAAAGGACAACCAACCTTGTATTATATATATTATCTGAAATTTCCCGGCGTAGTGTAATTAAGAATATATATATATATAGCAAGTGAATAATCCCGACAGACATTTTTTAGACTCCAACGCAACTAAGAGCATCTTCAATGCTTGAGTGAATTGAGGGAAAAGTCTATTCCAGATAAGCAAATGCATTTTTTGCCCAAAAACCCCATCTCCAATGCACGCTTAAATGGAACATGGTGATGCTGATTTGGCTAAAAAAAGGCAAATGAGGTCTTGTAGGAGGTCTAGTTCGAGACCTTCGGTGAGACCAACGAACAATGGGGTCCAGCCTTATCTCGCCTGCATCTCTGCCTTTCCTTTATTTTTTTAATATTTTTTTCCTGACATTAGATTGTTTGACATGCGATGGAAATGGTGCTTTAGAGCAGTAATTGGGTTGTTCCTCTTCACTCAATGGACTTTTAAGTCACATCATATAAGGCTACCGTCTATTTCTATGCCACATTAATAGCAATACATTATATCTATTGGAGATGCTTTAATGGATACAAATTGTATGACTGGTGAAGACGTTTTATAGATGTCTAGAAATTTACTATAGTTTCGGCTCAATCTACTGTCGAGTTTGAAATGACGGGTCAGTCTTTAATCTTTCATGGTGGGCCTTTTTGCATAAAATTGTCATTAATGTTTGTAGACACAGCCATTGACCCTTGCAATTCTTTTATTTTTATTTTTTTTTTTTGCAAGTAAACTTCATTGATTATATTATGGTATGAAAACCTTCATTACATAGTTCATGAGCAACATAGTTTGGAGACGTACACGCAGAAAAACAGTCCTCACGTCTATCACACCAGCACATGCTAGCTCGTGCGCTACTTTATTCGCATCTCTTCGAACATGCTGTATTTTAAAATCAATAAATCTTCCAATCAATCCCTCAATCATTTGTATTAATACTCCATCTGGCGCACGAGATTCTCGCTGTTGTATTGCCTTAATCGCATTGTAGGAATCGGATTCCACCAAACTTTTCTCAAATCCCAAGTCCAGAGCTGTTTGAATGCCAACCAAAATAGCCATACATTCTCCCCTGAAAGGTGTAGAACGCCCCCCATCACCCTAGAAACAACACCGACCAGCCTTCCGTTCCAATCCTTACACACCACACCAACACCATTGTCGTTGAATCCTTGCTTCACAGCCGCGTCTACATTAATTTTATCCAGCCGGGTGGCGGTACTGACCATGTCAACGATTCAGCGATCTCGGGACCACTGATTCTTTGCTGCCGTACTGTTGCAACTATTTTTTGATGAGTTTTCATGAAATCTTTTGCTAACCGTAACCCATCCACCATGGCACGCTGTTTCCCTTCAAAAATAAATAAATTTCTGGCATACCAGCACCTCCACAGTGTAACAGGAAACCACATCAGATTTTTTTTTTTTTGAGAATTGCTCCCAAATTTGCAGGATCAACTCCCCCATATGTGCACCTTCGCCTCTGCCCAAAATGTCTTCGAATGGGCTCCCTAGTCAGACCTGTACAGCCACTTTACAACCGATCAAAGCGTGGAATCCATCTTCGTTTTCCATATTACACCGAGGGCACGTTGCATCCGTTATAATATGCCTTTCTCGAAGAATTTTACCTAGAGGCCCAGGATCCGAGTTCAGTGCGGTCGGAATTTTTTAAAAAAGACAAATGGACAAGAGTAACACCGTATCGAGATGCAATCACATGAGATCGATCTTATTGAACTTCAAGGAAGAAAACATTTTTTTGCTTTTCTTGTCATATATAGATGATAAAATTCAAAACCTGTTATAGTTTTCCTTTTCTAAAATCTCAAATCAAAACGAGACTTTTAAAAAAGTATAACATCTCAAATACATCTTCTACTGAACCATTTTCTCATGAATTGAATGAAATAGTTAAGGGATAATGGCTAATTTATCAAACAATAACTTAGAAATCGATAATGAAAATAACCTTTTTGAAAAAAAAGTTATAAAACTCATATAATCTACACTTAAATCGTTATAGCCTTATTCTTCGATTCAGGTTAGCTTCCTGTTAAAAATCATAATCTTGTCCTCCAATGAGTTTGATGACTTTAGCCAAATAAATTATTATTCTCAACAAATTCAGTCATTACGCCTTTAAAAAAAATAAAAATAAAATAATAAAATTAGCCATTATGCAATTTGAGAACACTTTTACTTTGCTCCATAAAAGAAAGGAATCCCACATCGTTTGTGCAATTTGAGGACTTGGGTGTTGTGGTCTATAAAATAAGACATGATTAGTATTCTTTAATAAATAAATGAATTAAGCTAAGTGGGCTTACAGTGTGTTGGGTTGGAAGGCTTACTAGTTTTGGGTTGTTAGAGGAGATGAAGGCCACAGGGACAAAAAGCTTTCAACAAAAAACTCCCTTAAGGGACTGAAAAATAATTTTTAAGGGAACAGTAAAATAATTAAGTAAGTTGTTGCCTCTCTGTGACAATTTCAGTGCGGTCCACTTATGATGCTTAGTGGGCCATTGGACGGTCCAGTGCGGTCCATTGGCCGCACTAGACTTAATATGGCTCTGCCGCTGATTTTACCTTGCTGGGCATTTCCAGATTCCACATGAACCTCTACCATTTAGGCATTCGTCCGGTCCTGGAGAGTTTGCCACATTGCTAAGCATGCGTTGAAGGCGATAGCCCGACCGGACTGAATACACCCCATTAGCCTCGAAATGCCACATGATCGTGTCCTCTACATTAGGATTCCCATTTGGCATATTGAGAATAATTTCCTTATCCACTTCACGGAACCGTTGGTTGATAAATTCAACATTCCATTCGCCATCAGATTTCATTAAGTCAGCAACTCTCAGAGCATTGGATTCCCATGGTGACGTGAGTGGTTTATATGAGTATGGCCTTGGTATCCAGGGCTCGTGAACACCATCGCCTTGTAACCATTGCCCATTCTCCACCTAACTCCTTTTTGAATCAGCTCTCATCCCCAGAGAATGCCTTCTCTATAAGTAGGAAGACCCAGCCGTGACCTCTGCCTCCCAGAATGTTGAATTTTTGAAGTACTTTGCCTTCAAAATCTCTGCTGCCACAGAACTGGAATTTGTGAGAATTCTCCAACTTTGTTTGGCAATAAGGGCTTTGTTGAATGTATCTAGCTGCTTAAAACCCACTCCACCCTCAATTTTTGTTTTACATAAAGCCTTCCAAGACATCCATCTCAATTTCCGTTTCCCCTCCGTCTCCCCCCACCAAAATGAGGATATTGTTTTGGAAAGCTCGTCACATACATCCGGGGGAATTTTAAAAAGGCTCATAGCATAACTTGGGATTGATTGAGCCACTGCCTTGATCAAGATCTCCCTACTACCAATCGAAAACAATCTTCTTCACCACATTTGCATCTTCTTCCATACTCTATCTTTAATTCCAGCGAAAACCTCTTTCTTATTTCTCCCGATAATGGATGGGAGGCCAAGATATTTTGCATGTGTCTAACTTCTTTTTAACTCAAAAGTTTCCATGATTTGTTGCTGCATCTCTTCCCTCGTGTTGGGGCTAAATGTGATCTCTGACTTTCGCATGTTGATTTTTTGTCCAGATGAGCCTTCATAAACTTGCAAAATGTTTTTTTATCACCATACAATCCTCATACTGGCTCGGCAAAATAGAAGGCTGTCGTCTGCAAATAGTAAGTGACTCACTCAAGGCCCAACCTTAGTGCAGCTGAACCCACTAAACTCTCCATACATTTCAGCCCTTAAAAGTAGCTCCGATAGTCCTTGTGCACAAATGAGAAACATATAGGGAGAGAGTGGACATCCTTGCCGAAGACTCCTCGTTGGGTTCGCCATTCCATATATCCCTCCATTAATTAAGAAAGACAATTTAATGGATGATATACATTTCCTCACCAGCTCTCGCCAATGTGAAGAGAATCCTATTTTCACCATGATAAGAAGTAGAAAATTCCACTCGACCCTATCGTACGCCTTGCTCATGTCAAGC
Organism: Nyctanthes arbor-tristis; assembly: GCA_963692815.1. Lineage (NCBI taxonomy): Eukaryota > Viridiplantae > Streptophyta > Magnoliopsida > Lamiales > Oleaceae > Nyctanthes > Nyctanthes arbor-tristis. The sequence goes on along the minus strand of CAVNYN010287720.1, from coordinate 30,362 downwards.
TTCAAGGCAATGAAACCCTTATCACCAGCCACTCTCTTCTTCAAAGAATGCATAAGCTCGAAGCAGCAAGGATGTTGTCGGCAATAAGCCTGGCTGGAACAAAAGCACTTTGATAGGGTGATATCAATTCATGAAGTACAGATTTGAGCCTATTAGCTATACATTTGGAGACAATCTTGTACAGGAGATTGCATAAACTAATAGGTCTAAGTTCCGTAATAAAATTGGGATTTTTAACTTTGGGGATAAGGACAACAAAGTTTCATTAATTGATTCTAGAGTACCATCACCACTGAGCACATTCAAGCAAAACTCCGTCACTTCCTTTTTAATGGTGCTCCAATACTTTTGATAGAAAGAGGCGTGAAAACCATCCGGTCCAGGAGCTTTGAAGCCATCCATAGAGAAGATAGCAACTTCAACCTCCTCGGAGATAAAAGCCTTCTCCAAATGGTTGAAATTACTTGGAGAGAACACAGTACTCCAGCCATGCATTTTACTTTCAAAGTCCTCCAATCCACCTCCTCTAGCAGAAAACAATTCCCCAAAGTAGTCACACACTATCTTTGGCAAATCATCAATATATATCCTCTCTCCAAACACCATCTGTGCCAGTAAGACCCTTGATCCTATTCCTTCGTTTTCTCCCCACTGCTCTATGGTGAAAAAAGGCTGTATTTTTATCCTCTATGGCCATCCAATCCACTCTAGCTCTTTGTGCCCAGAACATGTCCTCCCTTTCATTCAATTCCTCAAGCTTTGCTTCCAATTCACAAATCCTTTCACGGTCAGCCCCATTATTTTGCACCCGATAGAGCTGGTGTAAACTCTTTTTCACCCCTTCTATTTGTTTACCAATGGAACCGCCATTCGAGTTATTCCACACTTCTAGCCGAGTAGCACATTTCCTGAGTTTATCAATTACGGATTGGTTCATCGGATCCGTCCAAGCTTGCTGGACAACTGCACTGTATCCTTCCATTCTGAGCCAAAACGGTTCAAATCTGAAAAAGGACTGCCTTGCTGCATTTCTTGGCTCCGTTCTCATAAATTCCACCCACAAAACTCGATGATCCGACCCATAGTAATCAAGATGGTGAAATCGACAGCCTTTATAAAGGTTATTCCATTCCCAACATGCCATCCACCGATCAAGAAGATGGTGAAATCGACAGCCTTTATAAAAGTTCTTCCGTTCCCAACATGCCATCCCCCGATCAAGCCTTTCAGTTATAAAAGTAGAGGTCGATCTTCCTTTCTTCCATGTGAATTTGGGACCAACATACCCAATATCTCCATTGGCATCGGTTGATAACCTCACCAAACCTGTTCATTGCTGGTCTTCTCCTCTTTGTTCCGCCTAACTGCTCATCATTGGTAAGAATTTCATTAAAATCGCCAATGATAAGTGTAGGCATCATTCCCCCATAGCATAAACGTTTCAACAATTCCCAGCTATGGCATCTTTCTGACTCCACTGCATCGCCATAGAAGCCACTAAACCTCCATTGTGCCCTCGTCGGTGCTAATAATTGCCTCAATATGATGTAGAGAGTAGTTCCGAATATCCACATCCCACTCCTCAGTCCACAAAAGAAAAAGTCCTCCGCTTATTCCATGACTATTAACATGAAAACTACTGTAAAACTCTAATGCCCTCCTTACATTTTCTGCTTTCCCACAAGCCACCTTGGTTTCCATCACAAAAACCAAGTAGGGAGTTTGCTCCTTATCACATTTTGGAGCTTGCCGAATGCGCCCGTACCCCCCAAACCGCGCGCATTCCAACTTAGGAGACTCATAACTCCTTGCAGCCCCCGCCGATTCAATGGATTCATTTATGGTGTCTCCTATAATCATCCGCCTCTTTCCCCCACCCTTCACCTTTGGTGACTCCACTTCCTTCCTCTTTTTGTTCTCCCCAGCTAAGGTGATTGCAAGCACATTTCCCTTTTGATTGGATAGTCCAGGCCTCTCTCTAGGTGGTAGTTTTTTGTAGGTATGTTTCTTACCATCAAGGATCATGCTATCCTCATCCTTACTCTGCGCCACACTCTTCTTCCCAGCCCTTTCTCTCCACTGCCTTTCAATTCAGCCCTCATTCCTGGACCTCCATTCGATGCAACAACCTTACTCCCTAAAGTAGCTTCATTCTCTTTGACCTCATCTTCGTTGCCCTCCCTTTGTTTCCCACCATCCTCTTCATCCCTCCTAGGGAGAGCCGAACGTCGAGTAGAGGAGAAAGATTGATACACCTGCTCTTTTCTTTTCGATTTGTCCTCACTTCATTGCATTCTAGCCCGAGCTCTACTTTCGATAGGAGCCTTTAGGAAATCTCCAAATCTGTGGTACTCCTTTCTACGAAGAATTGGGAGGACCTTCTCAAGGCACTCATTGAACGTATGATCAAGTTTCCAACACAATATGGAAAAGTCGAGTAACTTTTCAAATTTAAAGGTTACCTGAATTAAAACCCCACCTTTCCCGAGTTGCACATTGAGAAAGCATTTCAGGGGTTTCGTGATGTCAATTTTGCACCACACACGCAAGAAAGAACCCCAACACGAGCCCTCTCATCTGTATCAACCTCAAGGTATTCACCTATCGCATTCCCTATCATCCTCGCGTTGCTTTCATACATGTGTACCAAAGGGATGCCATAAATCTGCACCCAAAACGGAACCCATCGAAACTGCATGGATCCAGCCGTTGATCTATCATCAATTTTTGAAAGAGCAATTAGATTCCTTCCAAAGTTCCATGGTTGCGTCTCCCAAATACGGTCGACATCATCCTCTTGTTCGAATTCCAGAATAAAAGCCCAATTGTCTAAAAATCTGCATCGCATCTCTCCTTCCACGTTCCATATTGATGCCATTGTTTCTTTGAATGCATCCCTTCCAAAATTCTTTCGCATAAGTACTTTTCCAAGTAAACCAAGTTTATGATTCCTAGCAAACTGAGATGTTGTTGATGAGTCCAGAATAATAGTATCTTCTTTCCCTTGTGCAATCGACAGTGACTTCCAAAGCGAATCAATAATCAATATCTTCTATTGCGTGAACCGTCAGTAGGGTTCTCAAACCCTAGTGGCCAGAGAAAATTATCAGTCTCTCTAGATTGCTAGAGAGAGAAAGTCATTATTGACCCTTGTAATTAGAACAATACTTATTTTAATTTTTAATTGATAAATTACATATATTGGATTATTTTATTTGGAAAAATATGGTCAATATAACAAATTACAATTGAGAGTGTAATAAATATTTTTGTAATTTGTTTCTAGTAACTATTCTCAAGACCAAAATAGTTACAATTGAGAGTATTTTTCTAATTTATTATAAATGTAACAACTTACATATAAGTTAATGTTTCTTGTTGGATCATTTTATTTGGAAAAATCTGGTCAGTGTAACAAATTATAAGTGAGAGTGCAATCAGTATTTTTGTAATTTATTTCTAATAACTACTCTCAAGACCAAAATAGTTACAATTGAGAGTATTTTTCTAATTTATTATAAATGTAACAACTTACATGTAAGTTAATGTTTCTTTGAATAACTTGTCTGAAAAGATGAGCTTATTAATGCTTTCTTTAATGGAATTGGATAATTTGTCAAAAAAAGAAAAAAGAAAAACAAAAGAATTCAATGAAAAATTTTTGGCACTCGAGATTTGGGTGAGAACTTTATTATCGCGTCAACGGCTCGTTGGTGACAAGTGAAGCTGATGGATCTAATTAGTAGCCACTTGGGGCGAGGTAGGGCTGGATTATACGAGAGTAGAAATAATACTGCGTAAGGATCCAAAAATCATGAATTTTATTACATAATGCACTTAGGGTGCAGAAACGCTAAAGAGTTTGTAAAGAGAAGTTACAAGTTGCATTGAGTGAATTTCAATACCTTGTATGGCTGAACTAAGCGGAAGAATTTCTATCACTTCAAGAATATTTATTTCATCACAAAATCAAGAACTGACGAGTGAATTCAAACTCTCCATTTGTTTTTTTCAAACATAAATAATATTTTTTTCTTTTAACTATTTTAGTAATCCACTAGTTAGCTTACAAAAATCTCAAAAAAAAAAAAAGGTACAAAAAACAATTAAACAAGAATTTCAAGCAAACTTCAAGTCGTTTTTCAAAGTTGAAATAACTATATTGGGCCAACAATCACCCTTTTTTACCCGCCCATAAAAGTAAAAAGTAAGGGTGAGAGTGTAATTTCACTTTAAAAAACCTATCTTCTTTCCTACTCCTGTGTCATTTCCCGATCACATAAATCCGCCGGAAAGCTCCTATGAGCATTTGGTGATTCAATCTTCTATGCCTTAAAATTTTTTTCTGAAAATCCAGTGCGGTCAGTCGACCACACTGGTCCTGAGCTGGCTCCGCCTCGTAAGAGGTGGTGTACTGGAATAAACATAAATCACTCTAAAATTTTAAATTTCTTTAGTTTGATAATAATGGTTCTTTTGCTCCAAAAAAAAAAAAATAGAAAAACAATAATAATGGTTCAATGATTGGGCTTACGGCTAGGAAAAAGGAAAACTACACTATCTAACCTACTTGTTGGGCTCAGTTCATGGTCTCGATCTAGTACTATATGGTATTGTTGATAGTGTCACATCATCATGAGGCGTATTTCGGGGCATGTTAATAGAAAATCACAATCATATGGAGTGACTTGATATACGTCACATAGTAATGTGACACCGTATTATACTATACATATAGTGTTACATTATTTTTAGCTGAGTTCAAGCAACACATAACCACCAAATTAAACTCCAATGTAACTCAATACTCCAAGCAAAACTAGATTATAATAACAAACAAATTCTGAAAAAATGATTATAAATATTTAATTTTTTTAAATAAATACAAAAAGGGTTAATTTCACAAAAGGTCCCCAACCTTTGAGTTAAGAATCGGTTAGGTCTCCAACCGTTTTTCGCTCTTCTAGGTCCCCAACTCTTTATAAATGCACATGACAGGTCTCTTTTGTCACTATTCCCTCAACTTTTTATAGAAAATGACGATTTTACATTTTAACTTTTTAGTTTGAAAAATAAAACATTTAAAAATATTAAAAATAACAAAAAATTAAAAAAAACCAACCCCACCACAAGAGGGCTGCCAGAGCCATTTCTGGCAGCACTTATGGGAGGTAAATCTCCCCATTCTGCTGCTAGAAACAGGCAGCAAAAGGGGGATCCACCTCCTATAAGCTGCTGCTTGAAACAACAGCAACAAAATAAGGGTTATTCCCCCCTAATTTTAGCTGTTGGAATCGTAGTAGCAAAATGAGGAGTTCAACTCCCATATTGGCAGCTTTTTGGCTGTTGGAAAGGCTTCAGTTGCTATTTCTGGGGACCTTCTTGGGAGGGGGAGGGGTGACGTGGGTGTTTTCTATTTTTAATTATTATTATTTTTAAATGTTTTGTTTTTAAAATGAAAAAGCTAAAGGGTATAATTATTATTTTCCATGAAAAGTTGAGGGAATAACGACAAAAGAGACTTATTGTGCGTATTTATAAAAGATTAAGGACCCAAGAGAGTAAAAAAAAAGTTAAAAACCTAATTAATTCTTAACTTAAATGTTAGGGACCATTTATGAAATTAACCCGTACGAAAATTAGCCCTTGTTTGATACTCTTTAACAAAACACATTATAATCTCATTTACCACTGATTTGACTATTGATTTGACAACTACTCATTTATAACCACAAATTTCAAACTTCTATTAAATCTACATCACTCATTTCACCTCTTTATAATTTCTCTTTATAAATCAGCTACCATAAATTGAATCAAACATCCCCTTAAAATAAATTGTTAACCCAAGCAGCAGTTCAATTGGGTTAGACACAAGCAGCAGTTCCTCTTTCCTCCCAGAGTCGGCATATTCGGCCAGACACTCCGTGCCAACGTGCCATTAAAAAGAAAAATTGAAAACTAAACTCATTACTTCGGAAACACTACGCGAGATATCTCTCTGGCTCTCTCCCTCCAAACCCTCGCGCTCTCTGTGTCTAAAGGCTGATGCTTCTCTGGCGACCACTACAACCGGCGTTTCCAGCGACAAGAAGCAACCCGACGGCAACGAGAAGTAGCCGCACTGAATATCCTCACAAAACCCCAAATCCTCAGTCCAGAACGACATCTCTCTCTGTCCACTGAAAAGCAGAAGTCCTTCAAGTCGCCGCCGCCCGAAGTCGATCGTCCCCTACCGGGGCCTGGTAAACATTGAGGACTAAGCAAAGTGGCTGGATCAAGCAAAATCGCTCGGTCATGGGTTATATTGGTCGGTTGCTCTGTTCCGTCGCCTCAGAGCCGAACGGTCTTGTAATTTAGCCTGAAGTTATGGAAGTTGCCTACTTCCATAACTGGTAGTTCTGTAATTGGCAGTGGCTCTGCCTTTTTTTTCTAATTATTTATTGTTGTATGCTTGTGAAAGGGGAAACATAGTGACAATGAGTTAAAACTTTCATTTCACAATAATGCTTGCGTAATTTTGTTCACTTCCTAATAATGAACAAATCCCGAAAATGATTCTTACAAATCCCGGTGAGTTGCTTGTCGAATTTGGCCGGAGAGACAGTGCTGAATGGGGCCTTTATAGTGCGCTAGGGGTGGGCATCGAAACCAATAAACCAAACCGAACCGAACCGGACTGGCTTGGGTGGGTTCAGTTCCATTTTTAGCCTTCACGGTTTGGTCCGCGGGTTGTAGGCAACCAAATCGAACCGATCGGTTCGATTCAAGGGTTCGACTGTTCAAACCAGTTCAAACTGGTTTAAACCGAACCGGGTAGCCGGTTTAACCCTCCCATTTTTTTTTTTTTTTTTTTTTTTGTATTTCCCCTTTGAAACCGTGAGTCCCTGACTGGAGAGCAAGAATCAAATTGCCTTATATTTCAAAACGCCATCAAAAGTGCCATCAAAAGTGCTATTTTCCTTGAAATCCACAAATATGAGCACAATCCAACACAATAAGCAACAGGATGTCATAAACACATTGATACAAGGAAAAGGTTATAATTTCAAATTTCGAAATACACTCTCTATCCTTACAATTTAGATTCTCAACAAATTTGAAACCCTAAATTTCTTCTTGCGCCGACGCCGCCACCTTAGCTTCGCCGCTCCTCTACGCTGCTGCTACTCGGTGCTACCGGTCTTCTGTCTGCACTCCGTGTTGCTACTGCTGTACTCCAACAGGACAACTGCTGCTCTGACGCAGCTGCTGCTTAGCTTCGGCCCGTTCGCCTCCTCCGTGCTGCCGCCTCCGCCGTCTACCTCTCTCTCTCTCTATCTTTCCATATAACTTAATGCAGAGACTAACCCTAGCACAAAATATCATACAAAAATAGGGCCCAATAATGGGCCTAAAATACTTGGGCCAAATTTTTAGTTAAAAAAATAGAGGCTAACCCGAAAACCGGCCCAACCCAAACCGACCATGTCGGGTCGGGTCGGTTTGGATTGGGTTGGGTTCAATGGCCCGTCGGGCTAGTTTCGGGTTGTAAAAGTAACCTGGGGTGGGTTGCCCTAGAGTTGGGATTCTCTGTTGGGTCGTCCGGCTTCCATCCTCACCGCAGATGTGGTAAGTCTACCAGAGAGAGAGAGAGAGAGAGAGAGAGAGATGGCAGAACGAATATTTGAATTTCAAATTGTTAATTTTTTTTTCTAAAAAACTCCCTGCTGGCTAGCCACACTGGCCACCAGCTCAGCTCTCTGGGGATAACCCCTAGACCAGAGGGTAGGAGGAGATCAAATTCGATACAAGCAGGGTTTCTGTGACATCTCAAATTTTATAGATCAAAAGTCAAAGGTTAAATAGTGAAGTCAAGGTCAAAATTTAATCATTTGGGTCGAAGTTTAACTAATCAAAGGGGTTTAAGTTGAAGAATTAATAGTTGAAGGATTTATGGTTAAATAAGATTTGTCAAAGACCAACTTAAATTAGTTACTAAAGTTGAGAGACTTTGTGTGCAATTTCCTATATTTATATGTGTTTTGTCTTTGGTTAGCAAAATAATGAGAGAGAGAGAGAGAGAGAGAGAGAAAGCAGACGCAGGGAGTTCAGCCGAAAGGGAGGAAAATGGAAGGAAAAAAAGAGAAAAGAAAAAGAAAGAAAAAGGAAGAAAAAGAGAAAAAAGTGAGGAAATTATACCTTGAAGGCATGATTGGCATTTGTGTTTCGATTTTCTTGTGAAATTTCATAAAGTTAAAAAATTATTTTTAGGGTTTATGCATTTTCTATTGGGTGTCAAATTTGTTAGCCATTCCTATGCTTTGAGGTTAAATAATTGATGTTATTTAAATAGGTTAAATAGTTGTGAGAATAATCGGTTTTATTTTTTTAGTCTCTATAATATAGTATGAGTTGATTTTCATAAACCCCAGAAATTGAGAAATTGAGATTTTGATGTATGGTTTGATATAATGAATCCTAGAGGGGGAAAATGTTGAGTTGTTGATATGGATTAGATTTATTTGAAAATTTTTGAAGTCATATGCATGGTATGAGATTTTGGGTTTAAAGTAATTAAAGATGGATTTAAAAAAATTTTATAGAATTGAATAGTTGATGTTGATGTAGTTTTCTATTGGTTTAAATGGTGTGGAATTATTCTTAGATATGAAATTGGAATTATATGAAGATTAGAAGAGAATTATGCAAAGTTAGTATATGAAATTCTAATTAAGGAGGAAAAATTGAAGTTGAAATTTTTGAATGAAGTATGCTTTGGAATTTTATAGTGAATTTTATAGTATTTTGTTAAACTAAAATGAAGTTTTAGATAAGCTGGAAGAAGGAAGTTAATGTCTTCTTTAATGAAAAGGAAAGCATAAGATGCTAATATTGAATTATGGGAAGCCAAGCACATATGAACAAGTTTAATGAAAGAATCCAGACGGGAATTAGATTATATACGGAGTTCTGCCCTTCCAAATTTAGAAGGCCATAATTGATTGTATAACTGGAATTTTAAAAAGATACAAGTTGAAAAATGATCTTCTATTAGTGGTTTATCATCTAAAATTTGAATGACACAATTTGGAAGTCGGTAGGGGTTTTTATGACATGTTTTGTGAAGATGGACGGTGCAGACCCGAGAACAGATTTTGGAATTGGAAAAAATATTTTAGTGTTCTCAGCCAAATTTTCTTGAGCTCAATTTTATATATGATAGACTTATATAAGTGTTCTACCTTATGGAAAAATTTTATAAGCATATGATGCCGTTATTCAGTATAAAATGGTTTTAAATGAGCATTGTCCAAATAGGGGAAAAACTTAATGATCTTTGTTTACGAGTTGCATAAAGCCTTGATTCAATAACGGATGCACATGTTTGACGAAAGAGTTAAGTGTAGAAATGATGAGTAATTATTGAGTTTTGTAATTTAGTATATTATGATGAAAGATGATTACTTAAACTAAAAAATCTATAACTAGTAAATAAGCTAAAAAGAAGGTAAATACGATAAAGCAAGGATAAGTGAAAGAATTTAGTTATGTGTCTAAATTGAGGAATATAAATGAATTAAATGTTAAGTAGACTTTTATATAATGTTACAGGAAATGCCAAAGACTAAAAAGGAAATGGAACGAGAAAATAGCTATATTGCTACTTAGCCGGTGAGTGGAGTCTTTCATCTACTTTTCTTTCTAAATGGAATATGATATGCTTTGATTTCATAGAAACTTGCAACGTTTTGTAACGAATGTATTTCTATGAAATTTCACAAAAGTTGATATTTCTTTAGAAAGCTCATGTAAATGTTTGTATGAGATGATGTTTCATGATTTTAAAGAATGTTTGAGTTGATACATGATTTATGATATATGAAAATCCCCTAAGTTGTATCCAGTGTTATGGATATGCCGCCTACGGGCGAAGAGGACTACATGGCTCAAGCTAACCAAATGATATGCCGCTTACGGGTGAAGAGGCCTAGGGCTCAAGCTGACCAGATGAACGCTGCCCATGCGAAGGTGCCAATATGCTAGTTATGACTCAAGCTGTTTATTGTGCCGCCTAGGGCGAATGGGTCATAAGGTACCTATGGCCCAAACTGGTGTCTACGCGTGTATGACTTGTATCATTATCATGTGATGTTGGATACTCTTTAGGGAAAATTTTAGGATGATCTTGAAATGAAATGATTTTTATGATGTTTTTAAGTGGATTTTGTGATGATTATTAAATGAATGATATTCACGATGTTTTCTATTGAATTCGATGATGATTATCAAAAGAAATGATGTTCATGATGTTTCTAATGAGAAATGCTTCTATCAATATTGATGTTTTGTTGAATTATATTTCAGATCACGAAAGTCTAGAATTGACTTGAACGTTTTTTCTGTTCTAGATTTTTGCAAAAGTTATATTTCAATTTTCGGAAGTATGTTTATTTAGACAACTCTACTCATTGGGCTAGTTAGCTTATATATTTTCCTAAATGATTTTCTTTTCAGGTAGCAATCAGAGTTTGGGTAACATATTATGATCGAGCCTATTAATTCAAGAAATTCGAGCCACCCATAGAGAGTATTATGTGTTTGTTGTTACGATGAATTATAAGCTTTGATAAGGTTAACTTACTATTAGGTATTGGATGTTCTCGTGGAAATCATAGTTAGTTTAGTACATTTCTTCAATTATGAGCTGATGCTACTTATAATGGGAAATTTGAAGTGTTAAACACGTTGGTTTGTTAACAACTTAGGAGAGATGATGTCAAAATTTTCTAGAATAATTAGAATATACATGAGCCTTGACGGTAAATATGAAGGACCAAGAGAATTATTAATTTGTCTCAAAGTCCACAAAATTTTCTTTACATAGTCACTTGCACAAAAGCCCGTCTTATTTATAAACTCCAATCATGTTGTTTTTTTACAAAATTTTCAATGTGGGACAATAAAAAAGTTAAAGCAATACTACTAATTTTTTTTTTAAGTTGGAATTTTTTAGCCAATAAACTTCTTTAAAAATTATCATTATTATATTATATTTAAGCAATAGTTAAGAACAATTGTTTTAATATATAATGTTACTAAAATTTGTAATATTGTAAGGATTTTGTTAAAGAAAATTGTTTGGATTTATAATATGTTTATTGACTCTATTTAAGTTATATACTATTATTATATAAAATATATATTTATATATATACGTGGAGAATTTGTGTTTATACATCTTCTCATTTATTTAAGTAGTTTTCTTATTGGTAAAAAAATTTGTGTTTATACTTGGTATCTCATAGTGCCATTTGCTGATCCTACCTAATAGTAGTCAACATTTGCTGGAAAGGGAGAGGGATTCACCTCTCCAATTTCAGCAAATTCACCCCCCAAAAATACTCCTAGAAATTGTAACAGTCCTATTGGAAGTAAATGCTTCCAGAAATGATAGCTGCTACTAGAAAAGGGGGATTCACCCCCCAAATTTTTATTGCCGAAAATGACAGCAAAAAAACTGTCCTTTTTTGTTGTTGGAAACGACATCAAAATGCTGTCGTTTACGATAGCTTCATGAGGAGAGGGGGGAGGGGAGGGCTTGTCTTTTTTTTTAAAATTTTTTAATTATTTTTAAATATTTTGTTTTTTAAATTAAAAAATTGAGGGTATAATAGTCATTTTTATGAAAAATTAATGGAATAGTGATAAAAATGACATATCATGCGAATTTGTGAAAAGTTAGGAACCCAAGAGATCGAAAAAAGGTTAGGGACCTAATCGATTCTTAACTCAAAGTATGTGGACGATTTTTGAAATTAACCCTTTTTTAAATGAAGTAATTAAAATAAGTAATTGCTTTTCTTATTAATGGATGTCAGTTGTCAGCACGCAAGATTCACGTCCACATTAGTGCCAGTGGGATTTGTCAATTGATTATCAATCTTTTTTCCCCGCAATTGTTATCAACCTGAGGATCCTCTATTTCTTCATTTCTTGTATTATATGAACTGTTTAATTGAGCGCTCAAAAATAGCTTGAATCTAATACTTTTCTTTGTCCTCAACTTCTCATCAAATGCAATTCTCCATTTTTAAAGTGCCTAGATCTGAAATAAATCTTTCCTATGTACAACCTTATAAAAATTGGTTTGTTGTCTAGTGGTGACTAATTGTCCATGAACAAATTGTCCCACTCCCACCAATTGATCCCTACGTTGGAAAAGTGGAAATTGCGTTAACTGTAATAGATAGATTATTAGAAAACGTCCAGGGCATAGCATGGATTGCTTTATACATGAAGAAGGAAAATAGAAATCGATAGATTTTATTTTTATTTTTATTTTTAATTTTTTATATACAAAAGGGGAGATAGGAGATGAGACGGAAATCAAAGAGGGGCAGGTGTGATATGAACACAATTAAATATTATTTGATTTATTTTCTAAAATGAGGAGAAAATAGATTGGAGATATATAATTGATTGAATAGGCGACTTCTAATTAGTTTTTATTGCCATACAAGCGAATAATATTAAGTGACACCAGTGTTGTTAGCACTGACCTAAGTGACAATAAATGTGTCATTAAATGATAAATTGAGTTAAAAACATGTATATATAGCTGTTTCAATCTAACACAATATATATGTAGCGTGTATTAGAACATGTCACAAATAATGCTAAGTAACATTAATGTGGTTGGCATTAACTTAAGTGACAATACACCAAATATGTGGCATGTATTAGAGCACGTCACATGAAAAACTATAACTATGCGATGTGTGTCAGCGCGTATCCTAATACACACCATATGACTATATGACGTATGTGTGGTGTTAGATCATTTTTTGTACATGCAACCTACTTAATTTAACTTATGATTTAATTCATGTTACATGAACTGATATAGTATCAATTTTGCTATATGTTATATACATCCCAAAAAGATAGTCTAGTTTCTTTTTTAAAAAGTAATTGAAATATTAATTTTTTTATATGTCCCTATTTAATGTGCAAAGTTATAAAAAATAAAAATATTTGAGTGAAATAATTAATAAATGAATATAATAGGGAAATGATGTTAAAGTTTATTTTTCTAATATTATTAAATAAACTTTTTTAATTTATGTGAAAAAAGAAAAATGACTATCTTTTTTAAACTAAGGTAGTATAACATATTAACATTTAGTCTAACTATAGAACCCAGCCTGGTTCCCTTACGAAACCCAGTCTCTAATTATACACTGACATCTCACCTAACACACATCACATATCAACATCCCATTGGTTCTTGGGCTCCTCCATGGGTTCTTTAGAATTGTCAGCATAACATTATTACTCTCCAAATCAACTTTTGAAGTTGTAGACTTTGAGTTGATTTTTTTCTTTTTGGCTCTTCTCAGAAGTCAAAATAACATTCTAAAGCTTGAGAGTCGAGAGAGCTACATTTCAGAGTTATTTTCTCCTCTCAGTTGGGTGGTGGGATATCCCCCCACGGTCTGGGAGGAGAAAATTTTCGCTACATTTCTTAATACAGTGTTAAAAAGTTTTAGGAGGGGAGGCGGGGGGGGGGACCGAAAACAGGATCAAATTGATACAAGAGGAGTAAAGTAAAATAAAATTCCACAACCGGGGGTCAAACCGGATTCAGTTAAGTTGAATTGGCAAAGTACTACCGTGGATTTCGTGTTAGGGAATTGCACCAAATCTTTTTTAGTTGAATAGTATTATTTATTTAGTTTCCAGTTTAATTGACACTTTTATAGTAGAAGATGGGTGGATGTCTAAAATTATCCACCTATTTTCTAATATAAAAATGTCAATTAAATCAGAGACCAATCTCCTATTTAAGTAAATAGCATTATTCTTTTTAGTCATGGCTGTTCTACCTCTTTATTCAAAAGTGCTAGGTGTAATATTTCTATTCAATGAGTGGCCATGAATTGTGAGGTTGATATACCCCAGGTTTAGCTAAAGATAATAATTACTTTAGTACATCTCAATTTTTTCGTGATTTCACACCCGGGTTCCTTACTAGAGAATCCTGTTTTTTGTTACTACATACGTTTGAATTCTTTAATGTTAGGTTTATACAAAAATATGTGATGGGAATATAACAAAAGATTATTTAGAAATGTGAAAATATTTTATTTTTATTTTTTCATAATACAAGGGAAGATAAGAGAGCTGAAGGGAGATGAGAAAGAGATATGTGTTATTGGAATTCGATTTGTTCAAAAAACTATTTTCTATCTTAAACCCACTTACTATTTTTGAGCATATACAGGTATTTATTATTTTGTCGCCATGTGACTTTAATCCAATGCATCCATAATAATGTTTCTAATCCCATTATCCCGTGAACGCGTGGTCGGTGATCCCTCAATTATTGTAACTGCATCACGTTTCCAGAAGATGGCAACCACATAATTTAAAGATAATGCAACGATTAGCGGCTGATGACCAAATGCAAAAGCCATTTATCAAATGGACGTTCCAACTTGGAATCTGCCTAAACCAATTTTTAACCAATTAATTAAATAGTGACACGTACCCACAGTAAACATGACGTGCATTCATACGTCACACGCTTTGACGTTATATCCCCACCGCACCAAAAATCTCCATTATAAATCCAACCACCGCCCCACCCTTTAACTCCCCCCTTCTTCCTCTCCTCCCGCACCCTACCCCACCATGCAACAAGCACTTCCACACACAAACTGGCTTCCCGCCACAGCCTCCAACGGTGACGCCGCCGCCTCCGGCGTGGAGGTGACGAAACTGGTGTCGGAGAATGCTGTTGTTGTGTTTGCTAGACGGGGGTGCTGTATGTGCCATGTTGTGAAGCTTCTGCTACATGGGCACGGAGTGAATCCCAGCATTTTTGACGTTGACGAGAAAAACGAAGATGCTGTTACAGGAGAATTGTCCAAGATTGTTGGTACTACGGATCAGGAAGGAAGCGGGGATGGCCGGCAGCAGTTCCCGGCGGTTTTTGTCGGCGGAAAATTGTTTGGAGGGCTAGAAGAAGTCATGGCGGCTCATATTTCTGGTGAATTGGTGCCTGTGCTGAGAAAAGCCAGAGCTCTTTGGCTTTGACTGACTCGTGAATCCATCATCGCTCAAGAATTTCTGATATTAAAGGGTTGCTGTAACTTTTGGAATTAAACAATTAATCATAAACTTTTTGGGTAGATTCTGTAACATATTAGAGACTTCCTCTCAGTTTCCTCCTCCTCCTTCTGTTACTCCGATGAGTTTCGTGACTTTTTCCTTGAGAGAAAGAATTTGCAGCTCGCCCCTGTACTGAATTCTTGAAGATCTACTGTATAAGTAATGGGAATGGTTATCCTGCAAATTTCCTTCCTACTTCTTGACTCCAGCTATAGATTATTGTTGATATTGACATGATTAAGAAATAATTCGGATTACGGAAAATCACTGTGAAGGTACAAATTTGAGAGCCCAGCGTTTTTAATTAACCTTACGGCGTCAATCCATATTTGAACTGGTCATGCATAAGCCTCAAAGTCTTGGTATTAACGAATTAATTAATTGAAGCTAGCCAGCACTTTTGATTTTAGTAGGAAGGAAACTCGAGAGAAATAACCATAGGAGGAAAGTAAGTAGGTCATGTTGTAAGTATTTTATTTTATTTTTTGATGGATGTAATTAATAAGTATTTTAAATATAATTCCCAACTGATGGGGGGAAGATTTTATTGACAAAAAGGCATTCAATTTTTATTGTAGTTAAAGGGTGGTATTAGCTCAAAGACTAGTACAACCTAACGAGTATTAATTCATTAGCATCACCACTCAATAGATGCTATTTCTATAGACACTTTGTCACCGATATCTATGGGAAAACTTCAATGGCCAAATAATTTTGATGTCTAATATTTCACACCCTGATGCGTCTTGTGCCCAACTTTTCCCATGATCAACATCCATGGTTGACAAAAGTTGGCCACTCTAGGCTGAACAGAGCCTAATTGCTAGGGAGGCTTTTAAAATTTGTACGCACTTCCTAAGTATGTTTAATTAATTAAATCAATACATTAACAAAGAGCTACCTTTGACCAAAAAATTTTTCCCTTCCACTGACTAATATTATTGATTTATAATTAAGCACTTGAGTTTGGCAATCAAACAATGGTTTTGGATCCATTGGCAACTAGTTATAACAATCGGTATAATATGTTAAGTTTTTGTTTTGTAGAATTATAAAAATTTATTATATGTAATTGATGATGTTTGTTATATGAAATCAAATGGCTTTATGAATGATAATGGGAAACAAAATTTGGTTTTAATAATAAAACTAGCAGTCCAGCTATGGAGAAGCAACTCCTCACCTTACGGAGAGACAACAGCCACATGCCTGCATGTGATTGGGGGTTGGGGGATTGAGATCCCCCAACCCCTAATCACATGCAAGGCAGTTGTCTCTCCGAAAGGGGAGAGGTTGCCCCTCCTTAGAAAATTTCATAAAACTAGAATGTGGGTTGCGAAAGTAATAGAGAGTTATCTTGGAGGGATTTTGGGCCCGCAACACACGATTTGGTTCCGTTATGAAATGAGATTTTATTATTACGTGTTTGGTAAGGATTTTAAAAAAACACGATTTGTGTCATGTGGAGGTAATAATTAAAATAATATAAGAGTTCATCTCACATCAACCATGTAGTTAAATGTGCTATATGTCTAAATTTTAAAATTCAAATTAATTGATAAATTCAAAACATATTTAATTGGTTGCCAAACAAAGTGGTGCAATAATACTCATGTTTTTGTATTTTCACAAGACAAACACACACACACACCAATTAGTAGTATTATAATTAGCTATCACATGAATTATATTTAATACATTGATGGTGACGTCATCGTGACATGGGATAAATTGCTTTTCTCAAGTCAACTATAACCTAGATCTTTACATGGAGCACTCGCATCGTCATGAATAATATGATAATGATGATGATAATGCTGCTGGTTGACCATTCAATGTGTGCAAATGTGGCATTCACTATAAAGAAACATTGCCATGTACCAACCCCATAAATTCCCGTCATCTTTACTCCTTCCTTATCTGTTCTGCACCACCAAAAGACTTCAAATTTAGCTTTTCATCACTGATTTTGATTCTTCCGATCTCGTTTTTACTTTTTATTATCTAGACATACTACTTTTGACTGATGAAAAACGAAGTAAAAAAGTGTAAGCTGCCGTATATTTTTCACAAAATATTGATATGTTTTTATTGACTTATCTTATATCACACACGAAACATTTTGATTGTTACAGACAATGATAAAATTATGTTGTTTTGAGTTTGTTATATTGTTATTTTGGGCCATTACGATGTTGTCATAAATTCAATCAGTAATGATTATTATATGTAACATATAAGATAAAACCTTGTAAAAATCAATGCACTAATGATAACATAAAATATTAACCGTCTAAAAATGAAATGATAACATAAAATATCTACAATTCGATGTATCGTTTAATTTAACATGAAATATGTGAGAATGCATTAATAATACGACAAAACTGGCAAAGTAGTAGAACTGAAATCTAAAATCACCCATCAATAATATAACGAGGATGATCCCATGAGGGGTTTTCTTGAAGGAAAGTAAAGGTTATAAAGATATCAGCCAGGGATGGATAAAGAGAGAAAATTAGGGTCAGTGGATTCAAACCAGTCCGTTCGAAAGGGATACTTTCACATATGGTTCCTCATCGTTGCACTTTCTATCAGTTGAGTCTGCTATCTTTTTTTCAACACCATAGGCCCTTAGTCTTTCATAAATTCACTCATATAAGTCCCATTATGGCATTTTGTCACTTACTTTTTAGATAAAAACAAAAACAAATCTAAAAAAATAGTAAAAATAAAAAGGAAAATAAATTTTTTCTTGCCAACCTTCTAGCTAACCATTCCATATTCCCAACTTGACTGGAAATAACAAATATATGTGACATTTTTTCCCTTTTATTTATTTATTTATTTTTTGAGAAATCTTCTTTTTTCAGGCCATTTTTATGGTAGTAGGAGCAATAAGTGGCAAAATGTGGGTTTTTTTTTTTGGTTGTAGGAAATGACTACTAGAATTTGTCATTTACGACAAAATTGGGGGTGAAGTAGGTTACCGATAGGTAGGATGGAAACAAACTATTTTCTTTTTTCATTTTTTATTGGATAAATTTCACAAAAGGTCCCCGTCATTTGGAAAATGTATCAATTTTTTCCCCGTTCTTTTTTTCCAACCCGTCAAGTCCCCAACCTTTCAAAAACTAGCATGAAAGGTGTAACATCTCAATTTTCTTGGATCAAAAGTCAACGGTGAAATAGTCAACTCAAGGCTAAAATTAAATTATTTGGATCAAAATTAAAGTTATCAAAGGGTTTAAAGTAAAAGAATTAAGGTTGAAGGACTTATAGGTAAATAAGACTTCAAGGACCCACTTAAATCACTTACCAAAGTTGAGGGTCTTTATGTACAAATTGCCATAGATTTATGTTTTGTTTTGCAATTGGAATGAAGAACGAAGAGAAAATGGAAAAAGAAAAGAAAAAGGAAAAAGGGAAAGGAAAAGAGAAGAAAGTGAGGAAGTTGTACATTGATGTTGACAATTGGGTTTTGATTCATTAGACAATTTATGTAAGTAAGCCAAGAGATTGTTTATTTTTGGGTTTATGTATTTTCTATTGGATGTTAAATTTATGATTTATTCCTATGATTTGGGACTATATAATTGATGTTTATATTGAAATAATGATGAGTTTTAATCTTTAATTCCTATTATATATTGTAGGTTGATTTTCATAAACCCTAAAAATTGAGAAATTTGGGTTTTTGCTATATGGAGTCTTGTGATGAATTTTAAGGGGGAAATGATAAATTTGTTGATGTAGGTTAGATGTATTTGAAAATTTTGAATGAAGTGTTCATTGGGACTTTGAAGTGAATATCTTTGTATTTTATTAAATTAAATGAAGTTTTTGGATTAATTGGAAGAGGGAAGCTAGGTCTTCTTTAATGAAAAGAAAAGCATAAGAGGCTAATATTGGGTTCTAGGAAACCAAATATGTATGTATGAATTTAGTAAAAGGGACCTTAGGCAAGGAATTATTTTATATGAAGTTTCTATTCTTCCAAATTTAGAAGGCCATAGCTGATTATATAAGCAGAATTTTAACAAGGTACGAGTTGGAAAATGATCTTCTATGAGTCGTCTATCATCCAAAATTTGAATGAAGCCATTTGGAGGTCAGTAGGGGTTTTTATGACATGTTTTGTAAAGAGTGACGGTGCAGACCCAAGAATAGATTATGGGAGTGGAAAAAAATAATTTGGTGTTCTTAACGTAGTTTTCTTGAGCTCAATTTTATATATGATAGACTTATATAAGTGTTCTACCTTATTGGAAAATTTCATAAACATATGATACCGTCTTTGAATAACATGGATTTAAATGTGCATTGCCCAAATAAGAGAATTCAATTCTTGTTTGAGGAGTTGGATTGAGTTTTGATCCAATAAATGGTGCACATAATTGATGAAAAAGTTTAGTTAAGAGTGAAAATGAAAGGCTAATAGGTTATTATTATGATAGCATAATCTTTCACAATTATTGAGCTTCTAATTTAGTATATATAATGATAAAATGAATTGCTAAAACTAGAAGGAACTAGATGTAAGTGAAATTTCATATGATGCCACATGAAATGATAAACGCTCAAAGGAAATGAAACACGAAAGGAACTATGTTATGTTACTACTTAGCCGGTGAGTGGAATCTTTCTCTTCTCTCTTTTGAAATGGAAATTTATTATGTTTCGATTTCGCAAGAATTTGCAATGTTTTATGACAATCATGTATTTTCATGAAATTTCACAAAGATGATACTTTCTTCAGAAATGTGCATGTGGATATTTATGTAAAATGATGTCTCATGAACTGTAGATAAATGTTTGATTTGAAAATGTGATTTATGAAATGATATATCAAAACCCCCAAAGTTGTGTCCTATGTTATGATATGCCGCCTAAAGGCGAAGGGGCCTATGTGATAGCTATGGCTCAAGCTGTTTAATTGTACCGCCTAGGGCGAAGGGTCATAAGGTACCTATGGCCTAAGCTGACCGTCTACGCGTGTATGACTTGATATCATGATCATGGGATGTGGATAATCTTTGTGAAAGATTTTATGATGATCTTGAAATGCAATGATATTCATGATGTTCTCTAATGAATTATATGATGATTATGAAGTGAAATGATGTTCATAATATTTTGTAACATGTTATGATTTCATAAAAGTTGATGTTACGCTAGATTTATGTTTAAAGTCATGAAATTCCTAAATGACTTGAACATTTTATTCAAGACGTTGCAAAAGTTACCTTTCCACTTTCAAAAGCATGTTTATTTATCAAAGCTCCATGCACTGGGCTAGTTAGCTCATATGTTTTCAATGTGATTTTTGTTTCAGGTGGCAATTGGAGTTTAGGCAACACATCAGGATCGAGCCTACTATTTCCAGAATTGAGCACCATCTAATGAAATGAACTGTTATAAGGTTACTGTTAGTATGATTTATAGATTTTGATGGGATTAAGCTACTAGTATACATTGAGGATTATGAGTAAGCATAATTGGTTTAGTATAATTTTTCATATCTAAAGTATTCTTACTGGTGACAGTGGGAAATTATTACATTGTGAAGTGCATTTGGGTTGAGGTTGGCTATTATGTAGGTTGGCTTTTGTGAATAATTAGATGAGATGCTGCTGAATTTTTCTAGGATCATTAACATGTGCACGAGCTGTGACGGTAAATTCTGACTTCTAGTTAGAATTTATCATCTGTGCACGTCACACTTCTAGTAAGTTAGAGGAACTGGGAGTGGGGCGTGTCAAAAGGTCCCTCTTAACATTTTCCATCCAATTTCACCTTTAAGTCCAGAAGAAAAGACATTTTTACTCTTGACTTTAGATAAGGAAAATAAAATAGAAATTAAAAAAGAAAAAAAGTAAAATACTACTTAAATAATAAGAACGAAATTTTTATCTTCTTCACACACTATCTCAATCATTACAGCTAATACTTTCGTTACTTTAATTTTCTGTTTCTATGGTATTGAGGCTTTTGTTCGTACTCTACTCCCAAAAAATCAAAAGTACTAGCAGTGATAACGACTGAGTCAGTGGGTGCCCTTTCGAAAGTACTAACGGTGGTAACGGCTGAGTCAGTGGGTGCGTTTTACTTTTGTTTTCCTTTTTAAACTTGCTTTTTCTATTTTATTTTCCTTATCTAAAATTAAGGCTAAAAGTGTCCTTTTCCATGGACTTAACAACGGGGCTTTTTTGTGAAATTTACCCCTAAATTAAATATAAAAATACAGAGTCAATTGCACCTTTTTTCTTTTCAAAGGGGAGATAGTAGATGGATAAGTGTGGTTCGAATGCTAAATCTCTCACTCAAAACGCAAAAAATTAACTATTGCAATACGTATTTAAACCACAACAATTGTTTGAACTTTGAATGCGAAGAATAATTATTAAATATTTTGTAAGAATGTGTCTTTTAGAATCAGAAGACAAAACAACCACATGCCCAAAACGAAAACCAAAAAAGGAATAACCAAAAGTGGTGGGGCCCAAAAAGTCGTAGGATCATTAATTAAAAGAAAGAATAGTGATGCGTAGCATTAGTTTGTATGAGTCTATATGTGTCAATCTATGTAACATTAAATGATAAATAAATAGAGTTAAAAGTACGCGCTTCTCATTCACTTGATTCGAAATAATTATTATTTAATGCCACATGACTTGGTATTGAATACCATTAGAGCATCTCCAATGTGTGGGGGTGAAGGAGAGGAGGAGAGAGATTACGAGGAGATAATTATTTAAAATGAATGAGTGAGTAGAAAGGGGTGTAGGGAAAAAAGTGGGAAAAGTGAAAAAGAGAAGAGAGATAAATAAAAATTCAAAAATAATGATAAAATAGTAGTGGAGAATGTGGACATTGGGGTGTGGTTTTAGACCATGAAGTTGACCTTAGAAGAGAAAAATGGGGATAAATTGGTGTAAATGAGAGAAAAGTGATTAAAAGAAAAAAGAAAAATAAAAGAAAGTAAGAAATATATGGGTCTACTTTATTTTTTTGTATGCGTATGACTTTTTTAAAAGATATCTCCCATTAGAGATGTTCTTAGTATTACATAGTATTAATCTTAAAAAAGGGTAAATTTCACAAACAGTCACCAATATTTGCTCATTGTATCAGTTGAGTCTCTAACTTTTTATTTTTTCCAACGCCATAGACCCTCAACATTTCATGCATCCACACACAAGGTCCATAATGCTATAAAATTGACAATTATGCTCTTACTCTTTTTCTTCAAT
This sequence comes from Nyctanthes arbor-tristis, assembly GCA_963692815.1. Classification (NCBI taxonomy): domain Eukaryota; kingdom Viridiplantae; phylum Streptophyta; class Magnoliopsida; order Lamiales; family Oleaceae; genus Nyctanthes; species Nyctanthes arbor-tristis. The sequence goes on along the minus strand of CAVNYN010287720.1, from coordinate 7,953 downwards.
AACCCTTACTTTTTAAATAAAAGTAAACGGAATTAAAAATAATAACAATGGAGAAAAGAAAATAATTTTATTTAGTTACCGACCCACCCCTAATTCAGTTGTAAGTGGTAAATTGTAGTAGTTATTTTCGGTAGAAAAAAGGAGACTCACATTTTGCTTCTTACTCTTCCCTACTGTTAGAAATTGTAAGAAAAAAAAGGGTTTATTCAAAAAAGAAATATGCTGCAGATATTTGTCAAAACACTATTTGGGCTGGGTGAAAAACCCGTTTAAGCCCACATGTGATATTTGGATCATCAACCTAATTGGATACAAGTTCCTGAAAAGCCTAGACTCGTCTAAAGCACATCAAGTATTACCTGTAGCTTTAAAACCCATTTCCAGCATAATACAAGTATTTAGACACCCTTAACATACTGCATGTGCAATCAAGAAATCTTACATTTGTTTTTCAATATTTGGTAAAGTAGACTTGACTTCATTCATTCTACAATACTAAGAAAAGAAAAATTAAGCAATGAATCTTGTTTATTGTACAATAAGATATTAGTATGGCTAGTCATGGTACTGAGAGAATAAAATTATCGTATAGTTATACAATCAATCAAGACATAGACGAAGCAAAGAAATCATATCCATCTGATGATCCAAACGGAACATCGGCAACCATAGAAGCAAAAAGGTCCTTATCCAAATGGTTCTTGGATCCATTAAACAAATTAGGGCTCCCAACATCATCACATGAACTCGAAAGAGAAGAATAAAATGTATGAAAAATTTCATGCACCTTATTCAACTCTTGTTTCAACCTTTGGACCTCCTCTCGTAGCCTTCCATTATCTGCCATTACACTTTCAAGCCTCGACTTCAAGGCCTTATGATCGACTTCGAGGCATTGATTCTTGTTACGGGCTCGTCTGTTTTGATACCATATTGCAACTCGGCTTGAGGGTAGCCCGAGTTGTTGTGCAAGTTGAAACTTGCGGTCGGGATCGAGCTTGTTGTTCAAGTTGAAACTAGCCTCTAATAGCCTCACTTGCTCTTGAGTGAGCCTTTTCTTGTGTTTGAGTTGGTGCTTTCGTGCATGAGACTGGAAGTAATCCATAAAAGTTGTTAATATATCTCAATTGAATGCCAAAATTCTGCAACTTACAGATTTCAAGGATTATTGAGTTCATATATTAATAAGATATAAGAGAACATTAATTTTGACAAGAAAGATTTGGTATCATGTCCTTATCTCGCATACAAGCCGTTTTCACGTGGGTGTGGCCTACCATTGACAACCTCCCTTTTAAAAGAAAGTTATATTTGAAAGACAGTCTTCTATAAAGATGAGATTAATTTTAACATCCTTCAATTAAGCCCCACCCCCTTGCCCTTTATTTGAAATCTTGTCAATAAACATTTATAAATTTGTCGCCGAGTCCTCAACATTTCATAAATTCACACAAAATATTATTTTTGATGGATTCTGTCAATATTGTCGTTAAATTTCTAATAAAATTACCATTATATCCATTAACTTTTTAATTTTAAAAAACAAAATGTTTAAAAATATCAAAAATAATAAATTTAAAAAAAAAAACAAAGAAAAAACCCAACGCAACCCTCCCTTCCCCTCTCAAGAATGGGAGCAGGAAATGGCAGCATTCCTAATGCCAAAAAAATTAGAGATTTAGTCTATACTAAATCCAAAGGTTACGAACAAAATGTGAAATTAACCCTAACACAAATGTGTTCATAGTAAACAAGAGATGAAGCCTGAATATGAGCAAGTTCGTGATCTGCTACACATATCGCAATTTTGGACAGTAAAGTTTATATAAGTTATCGTTTCAACTAACTCATAAATGTTTATTGACAAGATATGGAATTAATAGATGGATACCAAAACGGTTGATTAATAAAATATATAAGTAGTTGATTAATAAAATCATGCACTGCTTATCCAAGTTACTTGCTTGGCGATAATTACAAGAACGTGTCGGGGGAGGCGGGATGCCTCGTCCCCACTTACAGGTTTTGATTAGCTTCGTGACTTGAATTTGGGTTAACGATTGTGGGGTACGAATTGGTTGCTAAGGAGACACGACACTTGGGTAACGTTTAAAGAGAGGAAACCTTACACATTCCAGTGTTGATGACTTTCATTGGAAAAGTGCATGAACAATGCATAAACACCAAAAATTGAGTTTTCAGTTTATTACAATAACTATGACTAGCTAGAAAGCAAGCTGGATTTTATTATTATTATTATTATTATTATTATTATTATTATTATTATTATTATTATTATTATTATTATTATTGAATGGTTGTCGCCTTGTCCCTCCACTAGAGTAGGGCTGGCAACGGCTGTTCCATATGTTGCCCGGCGAATCTATTATGAATTATGGTCCTTAGTCGATCAATTTCTCGATGAGTGATTTTTTTAGAAAATGAATTTTTGAAGAAATTATTTTTAACCTCCTCCTCAAGTTGGTGGCTCGAACTAGGATGAGGTGCAAGCATGGTGGCTCGCTAGCCAACTATGGTAATTTTATATGCTGCTCCTAACCGTTTATTAGACGAGTGCTAGTTGTGTGGCTAACAAGGTCTATGGGCGAGTTTCACAAAACGAGCCTTCGTAGAGACATATAGTTACAATATGTTTTTGAGAAATAAAATTACCTATTACATGTCCCTGTTGGTTTTATGAATTGTGCTGACATGTAATTTTTTACACATAAAAACCACGATTTTGTTCTCGCTGGCCCCCTCAAAAGTTTGTGAATTTCCCTGAGGAAATTGCCTCCCCAGGGAATCGAACCAGCCACCAACCTTTATGATAGTTCTTAGGGCATTCTCTGGCCCCACTTGGGCAGAGTGGGCCCTAAGCTGGCCCTTAGAGATGACAAATCATGGTGTTACGTGTAAAAAATACACGTCAACAAAAAACACGTGTTTTTAAGTTGACGTGTATTTTTTACAAGTAACATCACGATTTTGTCCTTTTTGAGGACCAGCTTCTAGCCCCCTCAAGGGAATCGTGTCTCTAGGGAATCGAACAAGCGACTAGCTTTTATGGTGTTTTTTGAGGCATTCCCTGGTATCACTTGGGCAAACAAATGGTACCACAAACCCTTGAGGGCGCCACAAGCTGGCCTCGAGAGAGAGGATAAAATCGTGGTGTTACGTGTAAAAAATATACGTCAACAACTTGATTTTTGAGAGAAGTTTCTAAGTTTTAAAAAAATAAAAATAAGTCAAGACTTTTGTAATATAATGGTATCTATATTGGTTCCTTAAACCCTTGATCAATAGTTCAATTTCCCTTCTCGTACAATTCCCTTATAATGTTCAATAATAATAACAACAACAATAACAACAGCAACAACAACATATTAGAGACGAAAAAATTCATTGGAGCTCAAAATATCAGTTCTCCAAACTTTGCCTTAGTATTCGCATACAATCAAAGTATTTCTTATATATTTTCACTCTTAATTAATTAATTAATCCAAAAGGGATGGAACACTCAAGAAATAATATGCAAAAAGTGACATCGATTTTTTTTCTTTTAAAGATAAAAACTCTATATCATTCAAAATAGATCACGGCGAACAGCCGATCCAAATATCAATGGAATACATTTTGTCCAAGATCCACTACATGAAGAATGAAGAGCACAATAAGCGACAAGAAGTGAGCTGCTAGGCAGGTTACATATAAATGCTAGAGAGAAAAAGTCAGAGAGAGATGCTCTCAGCCATGGAAGAGATTTCTCAACCTTCGTGCTTTGCTTTATAATCTACAATTTCTTGAGTTTCTTGCTCTCTTTCTTTGATGGGTTAATTTCACAAATCGTTCCCAATTTTTGAGCTAAATCTCGATTTCATCTCTAACCTTTATTAAGACACACCACAACCCCAAATTTTGAAAAATACACACAAATCGTCCCTATTTCTACTGTTCCGTGAGATTTTTAACAAAATAACGATTATACCCTTAAATATTTTAATTTTTTTAAAAAAAGATTAAAAATAATAAAAAACCCAAAACCTGACCCGACCCAAGTTCCTTTCCCCTTCCGCAATTCTGGCCGCTAGAAAAGACTGTCCTGGCGGCCCAAAAGGGGGGTGAATCCCCCCATTTTGCTACCTCTTCCATTTGTGCTGCCAGAAAACGGTTGTCGTTTTCTACAAGCACCAACGCTGTCGGAAATGGCAGTGAAATCGCTGCTATTTCCGGCAGCATTTTTGCTGTCAAATGGAGGGGTGAATTCACCCCTATTTGTGCCGGAAGTGGTAGCAATTTTCGTTGCCATTTCCGACATCATTTAAACTCACAAATGGGTGAATCTCTCCATTTTCCGGTAGCGAAATTGTGGGATTCACTCTCCATTTGTGCGGCTAGAAATGGCAATGATCTTGCTAACATTTCCTATAGCATTCCTCTAAAAAATGTTGGGTGAATCCCCCCTCCCCTAATTTTGCTGCCGGAAATGGCAGTAAAATTAGAGGGATGCACCCCCTATGTGGCCGCTGGAATGGCCGCCAGAGAGGGGAGGAGGCGTATGTGGGTTAGTTTTTAATTTTTTTATTATTTTAAAATCTTTTTTAAAAAATTTTTAAAAAGCTTCTGGGATATAATGGTTTTTTTTTTGTTTAAAAATTTTGTGAAATAGTGTAAAAAATGACGATTTGTGCATATTTTTCAAAGGTTGGGGACTGTGGTGTGTCTTAACAAAGGTTAAGGATGAAATCGAGACTTAGCTCAAAGGTTAGGGATGATTTGTGAAATTAACCCTTCTTTGATTTCTACTTCATTTCTTGCCTTGTACACGTTTTTTTGACCTCAGTTCTACTGGAATTCTTCCTCAAAATGCAATTTTCAGCAACTGGGTTCTCGGTCTTCTTTCAAATTTCAGTTTTCCCGCCTGCCCAGATTCGAATCTCTGCCTTAGATTGGAGTAGTTGCAGCATTTCTTACACATTGACTTGCATTTATGGCCAAGAACAAGGATAAACCTGCTGGAAAATCAGCTTCAACTACTGCGAATGCTGGAAAGAATTCTGTACTTGCTTCTTCTTCAACAAAACAGCAAGAAAATGCAAGTAATGTTGAAGGTTCAAACAAGGATGAGGCGGACACACTTAAAGCATCAAAAATCGCCCAGCAGCAAGGTAAAGAAACTGGTCTTCAGCACAAAAACGTCCAGACAGGTACAACTGTGAATTCTTATGCTGGAAATAATTCTGAAAACTCAAAAAAGGCAGAGTGGCTACAGCTTTTCAGTGATAATCGAGATTTACAGCAAGGAACAAACCTTTCCACCATGGTTTCCCAAGAGGACATGGTTTCTTTTGAAGTCTCATTGCACATAGAGGCAGCCTGTGGTTACTCTTTGATGGGTTACTTTGCTGGCAGATTTCCAGGAAAGAAAGCATTAATCCAGCTATGCGACTCTTGGCAGGTACGGTATCATTATCTCCCTCATTCTTCAGGCTGGTTGATCTTTAAATTTAAGAATGAGTCGGATAGAGATAAAGTCTTGTATGGGGGTCCTTATTTTGTGTTTGGAAGGCCTTTGTTGTTGAAAATAATTCCCCCAGAATTTGAGTTTGGAGATGATGAAATTAGCACCATTCCGGTCTGGATTAACTTGCCAAATCTTCCTCTAGAATATTGGAGTGATATTTGCCTCAGCAAAATCTGCTCTAAGGTAGGGAAACCAGTTTCCACTGACAAGTTAACTAGCACTAGGGAGTGGATTTCATATGCTAGAGTCCTTGTTGAAGTTGATGCAACAAAATACTTGGTTAAAAGTGTTCAAATGAGGCTGTGGAATGGTAAAATTCGGGACCAGCAGATTGTATTTGAGTATGAGCCAAAATTCTGTGTTCATTGCAAGATGTTGGGCCATTCCATGGCAAAGTGTAGCACAAATCAGCCTTCTCTACATGAAGAAAATCAGTGGAAAGTCTGAGACAAAAGCAGCAGTAAATCCAGTGAAAACTGTAGAGAATGCAAAAGAATCAGTTAAGATGAACCAGATTCCTGAGACCGCATCATCGACGCTCTTCCGATCTCAAATATGGTACTCATATCACGCCGAATTCTGTACCCTCTTCTGAGTCAACCGATAGGATTCCTATTAATCTAACAATTGATGATTCTATTTCTCAAAGTGACTCACAGTCAACGGACATGGTTCCATGTAATTCAGCGGCTGGTAATGAGGATTCGTTCACTGAGGTTTCATATAAGAAAAAGAAAGCAAAGGCAGCTGCGCCTGCTCATCCATTGGTTACCAAGTTACGTGCTCACTTAAGACCGTCCAAGGTTAAAATTCAGCGGGAATGGCTACAAATAAGTTGGGCAGTAAAGCAGGGACTTCGAAATCTCTTCGGAGGGAGGGGTCAGTCCTTTCTTCTCCCTTATGAAGATCGCCTCATGGAACATTATGGGTTTTAACAAACCCCTAGAACAAAATGGGGTTCAAAGCCTCATGAAATTGCACAATCTAGATGTATTGGGTATTCTTGAAACAAAGCTTAATCAAGCAAAGCTTCATAGAATTATGCAAAATAAATTCCCTGGTTGGAGAGAAATTAACAACTTCAACACTCATCGGGCTAGAAGAACTCTTGTCTTATGGAATCCAAGGAAAGTGGAACTCTCACTATTTGAGATTTCTTCCCTATCCATTCATTGTTACGCAACTTGTAAGGTATCATCTATCTCCTTTCAGGTTAGCTTTATTTATGGCTTTCACTCCATTGTTAGTAGACGACCTCTTTGTAACAATATTGCAAATATTAGCATGCATAGTCTTTCCCCGTGGCTTGTTGTTGGAGATTTCAACAGTGTGTTAAGAGATGGGGAGAGATGTGGGTCTGATGTCACGTAATATCAAGTGGCAGATTTCTTTAACTGCTGTACTAAAGCTGGCCTCACTGACCTACAATCAACCGTCTGCTTCTTCACTTGGACAAACACCTCTTTTTGGTCTAAAATCAACAAAGCCATGGTAAACAATGCTTGGCTACTCGCTCGTTTCTTTGGGCAAGCTCATTTTCCCCCTGCCGGCTGCCTCTCCGATCTTTCCCCGTGTATTGTGTCTATATTGCAGCAGGAAAGCACTAAAAGTAAACCTTTCAAGTTCTTTAACTTGTGGACCAAACATGAAACATTCCAACAATTGATTACCGAGGAATAGATAAGCCATAATTCCAGTGGTACTGCACAATTCAAATTTTGTAGAAAATTGAAGGCATTGAAAGCTCCTCTTAAGATGCTTAACGAGAAAAATTTTGCTCACATCTCCTCTAGAGCAAAAGCAGCCACGGAAGAGCTTAAGGTGGCCCAACTTGCTTTACATGATCAGCCTTATGATACAAATTTGAAGCAACGAGTTAGTGAACCTCGGAAAACAGCCATGAGTTTATGCGAAGCTAAACGACAATTCTATTCCCAGCTGGCCAAAACTGATTTCCTGAAAAACAGTGATAAGTGCACCAAATTCTTCCATGATTTGGTTAATCGTAACACCAAAAGAAATCAGACGCTCTTCCGATCTGTAAAGATGACGGCATGTTTACTACTTCACATGATGAAGTTGCTACTGAGTTTGTGAAATATTTTGAGAATCTCTTGGGGACATCTCAAAATTCTGAATCAGCTGATCCGTGTGTCTTCCATGCTGGGATTGTTTTATCTTTAGAGCAATCTGAGTCACTTATTAAGCAAGTTACAGATCAAGAGATCAGAGATGCTTTGTTTGATATTGGTAATGATAAATCACCCAGCCCAGATGGTTTTTAATCACTTTTCTTCAAAGAGACATGGCAAACTGTTGAGTGGCAATTTAGTGCAGCAGTACGAGAATTCTTCTCAGCTGGGAAATTGCTTAAGCAAATCAATCATACGGCCATGGCGTTGATCCCAAAATCCAATCATTCACAAAAG
>CAVNYN010287719.1:0-11265 GCA_963692815.1 Nyctanthes arbor-tristis | reverse complement strand
TTTCCACAATCAATCCTTAGCAATCACCCTCACACGTTCTACCTCAGGATTGAAAATCAATAATTCTAATTTATTCGAAAGCCTCTCTCGATGGTCATCCAAACCTATACCTATATGCGAGACCAATTATGTCACACCCCCAATTTCAACAATAGCGGAAGCATTTAAACATGCCGATCTCAAGTCCAAAAATCGAGGGCGAGACTTTGCAAATAAGATTCAAAAGTGCCGAGACGCTTTTGCTACGCATTCTGATAATTAAATGTATTGTGGGCTACCCCCAACGAAACCCTAGCCACGCACTGAAGCCTCAATCACATACATGTATCTTCTGCCTCTGTGACGATCCGGCCACAAAGATTCATAATTCAATGCCTACAGGGTTATAGAAGATGGGGGTGAGTACAAATACCCAGTGAACAACATGTAATGGCCCACGCAAAACAATACAAAAGAGGGCACTTATATGCACAAGAGAGGTCATTCACAGAGATACGAAGATACAAAGATACGAAGCTCGGACACATCACTAGTTTAGCCTTTACCCGCAAGCCATACAATTCAATAACAATTTAGAATGGCCGAGACCATATAACAAGGCCATAATACCATAAAGCAATTCAAATAGCATAGCAGAATGGGTATATAGCGTCACTAGCGATGGCTAAGAGCAAAGAACAATCATTATCTGAAGTAATGGTGCACCGTTAATCATCAAAGGCCAAATACAATTAAAGGAAGAAATAAGTTCCAAAAGAGAGAGATCCAAGATACAAAGAGAAGAACATAGCCAAAGGATAGAATGGATAGAACCAGTACACGTGTTGCTCACCTCAAAGATTACCCAAACATTTCTTTAATAATTCTCACATAGAAAAGTGTTATTAAAGCCTTGAAATTCCTTTATCAAAGCTATTCTTTAGGTTACAATCTTTCTATATGTGGTAAGGCCCCTTTTTTAAGTACAAGGGTGATGGTTTAGAGGGTTTTAAGGGTCATTCTTTCCCATTTCTTGGCTTTGGACGAATTTGGATGAAAGAGGGGAAAGATGGAGTGTTGGGAGAGCTTGGAAGAATGGGAGGACCTTTTAGCCCTATACATAATAGTTAGATTTAGTTGTTTTTAATTGAAATTTGAGTTCCGCCAACCAAATTATGACACATGGAGCGACATATACCATACATTTGGCGGGAAATTGTCCACGAAGTCCTTCTGCCCTGTATTATCTTTCAATTAAGTCACCGTTCTTTAATTTATGTCAATTAAGTCACTACACTTTGGTTTATATCAATTAGGAACCAAATTCTTTCTTTAGAGTCAATTGTGTAATAATCTTTTAATTTTCAAGAAATCTTACAACGATATTCAAGTAATTCTTTCAAAACAACAATTTTGTTGCTTACCTTAATTTGTAGAAATTTTCGGGATGTTACAAATTATCTCTGATTAACCTTCGAACATAAGGCATACATTCATTCACTCTGATTATTATTTAATGATTTCATAGAGCATAATAGTAACTCTAGCTATTATAGTACCCTATGTTGTTCACTATCATGTGCTAAAATCATGAGGAATCTCTTGAAAACAACATGAATCACAAAACTCAACTTAATAGTGATCAAGCATCAAATTGGAATAAGAGCGTAATGAACAATCAACCCAACAAACAAGAATAATAGCAAGAATGAAATACTATAAATTAATCATGAAAACGGGGTTTCATCATTAACCCTAATTTAAGAGTTTAGCCTAGCATGATATTACTAGACAAAACAAGAACTAAAGATGAATCCATAAAGAAAGAAATAGAAAGATAGAACCCTAGAACTTCAATCGCTTCAATCTTGTATCTCTCCCTTTTTCCTTGTGTATTCTCCTCTTCCCTAATGTTATTTCCTGTCCATTTATAAGTATAGATGCCTTAGAATACCCAAAATCTCGACAACGGGCCGAAAACGCGTAAGACAACCCTTTTTGCTACAGGTTACTGTGGTTTGCTTTCCGTGGCCACCCGGAGGGCTATTTTCAAAACATCTATTTCGGTCCCTGATTTATCCTTTTCTTGTAGCAATGGTCCTTTTCAACAATTATCTTTGTTCAAACAAGTCCAAAATTTCTAGAACTCTCTAGAAAAGTCCTCACACTCTTCAAATACGACCAAAATACTATTTTTAAGTTTCTCCAAAGTCCAATGTAGTCCTCGAACTTGTTGCCATTCTCTTCTTACCCCAGAACTCTAGAACCATCACTCATTGATACTACAACTAGAATGTGAAGCTTCAATTTGGTTCAAAAATCACTCTTTTCAATTAATATGATCCCAATCAAGATTTTCATCTATACAAACCATATTTACACAAATTAGGTAGAAATCTACAGAATTATATATATAATTGAATAAGTAAAGAGGAATATATCACATATAAAATGTACTTATCAAACTCCCCTAAACTTAAGCTTTGATCGTCTCGAGCAAGAAATTTACCCCATCACATTGAACAACACAAAATAAAATATGAACACATGACACAACATAAAAGACTTGCCAACAACTGAACCTATGCCATCAATGATTGTTACAGAACATCGCCACCAAAAGTGAACTCATCGAGTGCTTGTCCAACCTATGAGCATAATCACATCCACCATCGTACACTCAGGTTGGGCATCCCAAACCACAATAGTCACATATATTATCATCCTCTTGTGAGAGGCACACATCCTCCAAACTTGTATTTTTTATTTTATTTTTTTCACTTCCCATTTTTTTCATGTGGGCATATGCTATAGGTTTTAATTCCTCACCTCTCAAGACATAACCAAGTCACTTTAGGTCTTACCATAAAAACACTAGCTTAGTCAATGAGGATTCGCCCATTTTTTTCAATGGTGAGGGCCCCAACTTTCCCAACATCCACCAAGCAGTCAAACCTACTAGCCATCTACATCTCCATCCCCAAATTGAAGTATAGTCTTGCTTTTATGATTCTCCCTTTTTTTATTTTTTTATATTGTTCTTCTTTCTCCTTCCTTCTTTTCTGAATCTTTCACTCCTTTTCTGGTTTCTTTTTTTTCTCTTGAGATTTCTTCATTTTCTCAATCGCCTCATTTGTCTTATGTGCATTATGTCTCTTCACTGGGCTTTCTGTATGACCTTTTAGCGAGCTTTGGGCCGATGACTCTCGGTTTAGCTGACCCCAAGCACCAGGTTTGAAGGAACCCTAAAGGGTTTAATTGCTTAAGTCACACAGGCTTTGAAGAGTGGTCAAGACACATCGAAAGCATTCTCTTTTTTTCTATTTTCTCTTGCTCCGAACCTAATCTATGTAAGACATAAAATAGGGATGAGATCATCAACATCTGGTTATTGCCTAGCTTTTATTGGTTAGCCGAAAACACTCCACACAAATTTTTCAACATGCATGGAATCTACATTAACCTTACTATCATCCTCAAAGCTCAACCTTCCCCAACTTGAACTTTAATAAGTTTTGCAACTAAGTACAACGAAAGGGCAAGGTATACTAATTTTCATTTTGACTAATATATAAACCACTCGCTCAATCAAAGTGTAGATTATGGTGACTTATGCCAAATAAAGAACAAGTTAAACATGGACAAGTAATTTTCACCAAATTAAATTCATGCGGCAGTGTCCCATCACAAATTACAAATAACACAGATTCCAAAATAATTTCTATCAACCAAGCCGGCAAGGCAAAAATGGTAAAATTGAAAATTTTCATAATTTTTTCTTAAAATTTTTCCCTAATTTTTTCTTTTTTTTTGGGCAATTATCAAAATAAAAAAATCAAAAATTAACAATAACACAATATAACTCCAAATGAACAATAAACACCCTAAAAAAATAAAAAATGAAAACACACATACTTAAGTGAATATGGCTACATTCCAATAGTTAACATCCCCAAACATAGGCATCAATCTTCAAAATAAATTATACCTCCCCCAAACTTAAAAATTTACATTGTCCCAATGTAAAGAAAAACAAAAGAAGGATATTACCCGATAAAGAGCTTTTGGATTAATGTTTGCTCTGACTGAATATAACATCTCAAGAGGAGGTGAGGGTGCTTGTGGCTGCATAAGGCGTGCGAACATGTCTATGACCTCTTGATGCTCTCTTTTTTGCTCTTCTCTATCAACGTTCATTGTCTCAATGATAGCTTGCTACTCCTAATAATGCCTCTGATACTGCTGCTCATGGAACTCCCTGTCTGCTATCATTTGTGCCGGCATGAATTCAAGGACTAGACCAAAATTCACTCCACCTCTTTGACATCTCTGTGGTGGTGGCATTGGTTGTTGTGGATCTTGCCCAGCCATCTCCTCATCTGATCCCCCAGTTTCTATCACTTCTATTTCAACTTGCTTATCTTCTTATTCACTTAAATGTTGTGTATTATGGATTCAACCACTCTAGACATCAGGCTGGCGCAAAGTGTTAATATTTAAAGCAGTTGCCAAAGTTTTTTTCTCCTTCAGATGGAAGCATAGGCACACGAGCAAACTTGTAAAGCCCTGATATCAAAGACGGACACACCAACCGGATTTTTGCAGTCTCCTTGGCAATTTCTTTCACTTTGTTAAATATCATACCTGCAAAGTCTAGATCATACCTATGTTTGAAGGCATGAAGCAAATGGAGTTTGTCGCTGTAGGTGTCTATCGTGTTGGATGTTGGCAAAATGCTGTTACACAGAACATGATGAAAAATCCTATATTTTAAGTTTAGCACACTAGGGGTAACTTTATTGTTGGACGGACAGACCTTCTCAGCCCTCTCATGAAAGCTATCATTGACCACACTAGTCCAGTCATGGTTGATTGGCAACTCTGATGTCCAGCGGTAACATCCGGGCTGAAGGGAACCCAAATATCCTGAACATAAGTGTGAAACTGGTGCCCATCATCTTCATCCTCAATGGTAGCATTGAAATTGGCGTAGAATTCCTATTTCCAACAAGCTTTGACTATCCACTGCTCATTCATAAATAAGGTTGACCTCCTTAAAAATATTATATCTATGACTGGCTTCCTCATCAATGAATGTTTGATAATTCCGTTCCAATCTTTTCCGGGTACACCTTATGTGGTTTAGCAACCAAGAGCTAATTCCATCCCTTTGTACCAATGAGATCCCCAACTCCTATTTCTGATAAGCTTTGACTATCCACTGCTCGTTCATAAATAAGGCCAACCTCCTTAAAAATATTATATCTATGGCTGGCTTCCTCATCAATGAATGTTTGATAATTCCGTTCCAACCTTTGCCTTTTGGAAGCACTAGAACTCTCGGCCACTGCCTTTCCTTTGTTAGCATTAGAAGGATTCCTTGTTCTTGGTGGCATTGTCAAAAACTACAACACAAAGGTGTAATATAAAATGCTATGAATCAAAGAACACCGAGTAGAACACAATGAACACCTTAAATATATGACAATATTCTACAATGTGTTCATGTATAACTAAAGCACACCTTAACCTTTTATTTTAGTGTTACAAGCAGATAAAACAATTCCCCTAAACTTAGCATCTTAATACCCCGAACCATGAAAGTTAAATCAATGAGCAAGTTGGTCGGGGGAAATTCGTCAAACACTTAGGGTGCAAAAATTCACATGAACAAGTTTTTCAACTCTTGGTGTCCCTAATCTACCATGTAAACTATTAATCTAAGTCTTGAACAGACCTTTTGCAAGAGAAGAGAAATCAAACAATACAACCTTGAATCTTGAGGTAAATATGCAGATAACAATTGCAAGAGATGATTCTTGAGGTGAGTTAGGAATTGAAAATGGAGAAGAATGGGTTAAAAGAGGGGTTTTAGGGTATATAGTTGGAAGCAGGGTCGGTTTTTTGAAGCCGACCCCGACCCACAGCTAGGCCGCGATTTGCTTACAGCGGCCAGCCACAGGCAACAGCAATTTTGGCAGACCGTAGCTAGGCCGCGGTTTCCATACCGCGGTCAACGCTTTTTTTTTTTTTTTTAGCAAGAACAAAAACGTGAAGTTCTAGTGAAGACAAGTAACATACATACAAATGCAAACAAAAATGAAAACTAAAGCACAAATAATTTTTTAAAATTCTACAAAAGCAATTAAAAAACAGAAAAGAGTTAGAAAATTAGGTTGCCTCCCAATAAGTGCTCATTTTATAGTCATGAGCTTGACTTTGTACAGTCATCATTTTGGATTTGCCAAGTTGGTTAATGATTTCTCTTTGGAAAAATCATCTTCCAAGTATGGTTTTAACCTTTGCCCATTCACCTTGAAGCTTCCTTTGTTTTCATGAGCCACTTCGACTGCTCCATGTGGAAACACCTGTAAAACTATAAACGAGCCTGACCATCTAGAATGTAATTTTCCCAGAAAAAGCTTGAGCCTAGAGTTGAACGATAAAACCTCTTACCCCACCACAAACTTCTTTTGGTTTATAGACTTATCATGCCACAACTTGGTCCCTTCCTTGTAGAGTTTCGCATTCTCACAAGCTTCCAAGCGAAACTCAGCCAATTCATTTAACTAGAGCAATCTCTTTTCACCGGCCTCCTTTAAGTCAAAGTTTAACTTCTTCATAGCCCAATAAGCTCGGTGCTCCAATTCCACCGGTAAGTGGCATGCCTTTCCATAAACAAGATGATACGGTGACATCCCAATAGGTGTTTTAAATGTTGTGTGGTATGCCCTTAACGTATCATCAAGTTTTAGAGACCAATCCTTTCTTGATGCACTCACCGTCAATTCAAGAATCTTTTTCAATTCCTTGTTGGAGATTTCTTCTTGTCCACTTGTTTGAGGATGATGTGGGGTAGAAACTTTATGTTTAACTTCATACTTTTCCAACAAACCTTCAAACCATTTGTTACAAAAATGCTTTCCCCCATCCCTTATAATGGCCTGTGGAGTTCTAAATCGAGTGAAAATATTCTTCTTCCGAAACTGAGTAACCACTCCGCCATCATTAGTAGGTGAAGCAATTGCTTCCACCCATTTTGAGACATAGTCCACTGCTACCAAAATATATAATTCTTGCATGAAGGTGGAAAAGGTCCCACGAAATCAATTCCCTAAACATCAAATAACTCCATTTCTAAAATCTCGTGGAGGGGCATCTCTTGCTTCCTAGATATATTACCCATCCTCTGACATCGGTCACACTTCTTCATAAAAGTACAAGCATTTTTAAATAAAGTGGGCCAAAAAAAGCCAGATTGCAATACCTTTGCGGCTATTTTTGTTGCCCCACAATGTCCTCCATAAGGTGAAACATGACATTGCCCTAAGATAGGATCCATCTCTTCTTCTGGTACACATCTCCTAATGACTTGATCAGCACAAATCCTATAAAGAATAAGATCTTCCCAAAAAATAATGTTTGACATCTGCAAAGAATTTCTTCCATTGCTAATAGTCATAATCTGAAGGCAAAATATCATAATCTGAAGGCAAAATATCCACGGCTTCACATAATCTGTATACTATGGAGCATCTCTTTCACTGGGGGCACTCTGAAACCCAAAAATTTGCTCATCTAGAAACCTTTCATTAATCTCCTCTTGGTCAGTTTCGAGTTGTTCAATTCTGGACAAATGGTCTGCTACCACATTCTCTAATCCTTTTTTTATCCTGGATCTCCAAGTCAAACTCCTGTAGCAATAAAATCCAATGAAGCAGCCTTGGTTTTGCATCCTTTTTAGCAAACAAGTACCTCAATGCTATATGATCTGTATAAACAATAACTTTTGAGCCAATGAGGTAGGACCTAAACTTTTCAAAAGCGATGGCCACTGCTAATAACTCTTTCTCTGTAGTTGCATAATTTTGTTCAGCATCATTAAGAGTCTTGCTAGCATAGTAGATAACTCTAAGTATCTTGTCTTTTCGCTACCCAAGAACTACTCCAATGGTAAAATCACTAGCATCGCACATGAGTTCGAATGGCAGGTCCCCATCAGGTGCTATAATAACTGTAGTTGATGTCAGTTTCTCCTTCAAGGTGTTGAAAGCATTAAGACATTCATCTATGAACTCAAACTTAGCCTCCTTTTCCAAAGATTGCACAAGGGTTTTGTGATTTTTGAGAAATCTTTTATAAACCTCATATAAAACCCTGCATGCCCCAAAAAGCTTCTAACACCTTTAACAGAAGTTGGTGGTAGAAGTTTTTCAATAACTTGAGTCTTTGCCTTGTCCACTTCTATTCCGCTATCAGAAATCTAGTGTCCTAACACAATTTCTAATTCTACTATAAAATGGCACTTTTCCCAATTAAGCACTAGACTAGTGTCCTTACAATGCTACAGAACAAGGGTCAAATTTTTAAGGCATTCATCGTATGAAGAACCAAAAACTGAAAAATGATCCATGAAGACCTCAATAAATCTTTCCACCATATCTGGAAAAATGGACATCGTGCATCTCTGAAATGTGGTGGGGTCGTTACACAAATCAAATGGCATCCTCCTATAAGCAAATGTCCCACATGGACATGTGAATGTCTTTTTTTTTTTTTATCCTCATGTGCAATTGCAATATGGTTGTAACCTGAATAACCGTCAACGAAGAGTAATGTGTTTGTCTAGCCAATCGCTCTACCATCTAGTCAATAAAAGGCAGTGAAAAGTGTGGCGTCATTCAACTTATGGTAATCAATGCAAACACGATGTCTTGTTTAAGTCTGATTGGCGCCAACTCATTGTGTTCATTCATCTTCATTATTATCCCTCCTTTTTTTGGCACAACATGTACCAGACTCACCCAAGAGCTGTGTGAGATAGGGTAGATAATCCCTGCATCTAGAAGTTTTAACACCTCCATTCTAACAGCCTCCTGAAGATGAGGATTCAATCTGCGCTGATGTTGCACCACCGGTTTATAGCTGTCCTCCATTAAGATTTTGTGCATACAAATAGATGGACTTATCCCCTTGACATCTTCTATAGTCCATCCAATAGCTGACTTATAATCTCTGAGCACCCTGAGCAATTTCTCTTCCTCATCCTCATTAAGATAATTTGACACTATAACTGGAAGAGTTGATGATTCACCTAAGTGGCATAGCGAAGATGTGAGGGCAATTGTTTCAACTCAAGTTTTGGGGCTTGTTGAATAGATGGTACAGCTAGATTTGGAATTTTTCCCAACCCCATGTACTGCTTCTCCCTTCTAATTGGTTCAATGCCTTGCAAGTACCTCACACATTCTCCCATAGCACTAGATTCTGAGTCCTCATGTAACATCCTGTAAAAATTTAACACTAAATTACGTAACGTGGCTGTTATTTTAATAATGACAAGATAATTATTTGAGTTTGCATTAAGTATATCATAGGGTTAGAAGATTATCACCAACCTATTTTATAATTGTTTAGATAAATTATACCACTATTGTGGAAAAATCTAGAGCATGTCACATCTTGAAAAAAAAGGAATAAGCAATTATCCACGGCCTCACCAACACCGCCTTTCCTTTTTCCTATAAATATGTGATGTGACTTGTCTCCTATTTGTAATACAAGAAAGTAAATAAAATAAAGTAAAAATTTTTGAATGCTTAGTTAGTAATTGAGGCGTGAGATAAAGTTAAGAGAGAGGTTTGGAGTATTAAGATTTTGAAGACAATAATTCAAGCGATCTTTGGAAATTAAATTAAAAGGTGAGTAACGCATGCCTTTGGCTCTAACCTTTTCTATCTCTTGGCTCTCTCTTTCGGCTCTCTATCTCTTTTGTAACCATGCCTTCCTTTAATTGTATTGTCTTTTGATGATTGATGGTGCACCATTGCTTTGGATAAATGGTTGTTCCTTGCTCTTGAGCATCGCTAGTGGCGCTATCTACCCGTTTTGCTTTGAATTGTATTTGTATTGCTTTGTGGTACTATGACCTTACTGTGTGGTCTTGGTCATTTTATACTTGTATCGTACGGTTTACGAGTAGAGGCTTAACTAGAGATTTGCCCGAGCTTTGCGTTTTTGTATCTTTGTCGTTTGGTGATCTTTCTTGCATTGCTTTAAGTCGGCCAATACATGTTGTTATTCACTGAGTACTTTGTACTCACCCCCTCCAATTTCTACAATCCTGTAGGTACTAAATTAAAGTTATGTAGCCGGATCATCCCAAAGGTGGAGGAGATACATGTATGTGACCGAGACTTCGGTGCATGTCCGAGGTTTCATTGTGGGTGGCCACAATAGTTATTGTAAAATGATATTGAATACAATAGTATTTGAATTGTATTTGTAAAGTCTCGCCCTCAATGTTGAATCGAGATACATGTTTAAACTCTTCTGCTATTGTTAAAATTAAGGGCATGACACCTCATCTTGTGAGTGCATAAGACATGCTTCCCATGGGTATGAAGGATTCTCCAATTTGAAAGTGTCCATGGCCGCCCTGTCAATGACATCCACCTGAAAACAAGTATGAGATGGAATTGGGAACTTCATAGCTTTAAAAGCATCAAAAGTGATCTGTTCCTCATTTAGCAGCAACATAAACTGCCATTTCTGCACATCAATTAATGCCCATCCCGTAGCTAAAAATGGTCGACCCAACAAAAGTGGAATATCCCTTTCTTCACCCATATCCAAGATAACAAATTCTGCAGGAAAAATAAACTTGTCCACTTTTACCAGAAGGTCCTCCACAACTCCCCTTGGATGTTTAATATATCGATCAACAAGTTGTAGAATGACTATTGTCAGCTTTACCTCTTCTAAACCAAGCTTCCTGAAAAGAGAATAAGGTATGAGATTAATACTAGCGCCTAAATCACATAAACATCTTTCAATAAATAAACTACGAATTGTACAAGGAATAGAAAAACTCCCTAGATCCTTCAGCTTTGGTAGTAGTTTGTTCTGCAAGATGGCACTGCTTTCTTCAGTTAACATCACTGTCTCATGCTCTTCAAACTTCCTTTTATTTGAAAGGATTTCTTTCATAAATTTAGCATAGCTAGGCATTTGAGCTAAGGCATCCGGCAATGGTATGTTAATGTGAAGCGTCTTGAAGACCTCTAACAGTTTTTTCAAACTGTTTGTCCAGCTCATGCTTGTGCAACCTCTGTGGAAAAGGGATAGGAGGCACTTAAGGCTCACAAGAGGTTGGGACTCCTTTGCTTGTTCCGCCTCCACAGCAGGTTCATTAGATTGCTCCTCTTTTTCTCTTTGAGCTTCTTTAGATTTTTGTGGTGCGATGCATCAATCCGTAGAATGCCCACTATTACTTACAAGGAGTGG
>CAVNYN010287716.1:1415-18509 GCA_963692815.1 Nyctanthes arbor-tristis | reverse complement strand
TCTTCTTGGTCTTCACCCTGACCTGCCCAATACAGGTGACCTTAGGGGAAGAGGGCTCCGGGTTTTCAAACCCACAACCCCTTTTCTTGCCGGCGGTGGTGAAGAAGGGCGACGCGGCACCTTTGAGGCTGCCATTGGTGCTCAGCCTGCGGCTGAGAGAAGTAGGCAGAGAAACAGGAGCATCACTAGCGGCGCGGCCTGGACTTAGGATGGATTTAGAGAGTTTCATGGGGGAAGAAGAGGGAAGGCGAGAGGCTAAACAAATCAAGATTTCGCTTGAATTTGCGGCGGCGCCGGTACTACTACTAGTAGTTGTGGGGGTAGTGGCTCTGTAATGGGGTCTATCGAATTCCATCACTGATTAATTTGGACTTTGCGTTTTTACTGCATTAAAATTATTTAGCCACGGATGAAAGGATCTTTTCAGTAAAAGTGGAGTAGTTTTGGGCGATGGAATGGGGTGCGTGTGAAGAACTGGGGGTTCTCGTGAAAGTGGTAAAAAGCTGTGTTTTGTATTGCCGAGATGCAGTTGGACGCAGACTTTGGACTGGTAAACAACAACAGGTGGACAGTGGAGTGGAGTGGAGTGAGGTGGGGTGGGGTATATTCCACTTAGTTTCGTTTAGTGTGGATTAAGAATTATATTAAAAATATAAATTCTACAATGCATGTTTTTAATTTACCTTTAAGTGGAATCTAAAATTAATAGTTTTAATTAAATATTAATGAGTATAAATTAGTAAAATAATGCAAATTAAACTTTATTAATTACTACCTGCATCTTAAGATCCATTCCAAAATATGTTCTAATTTCTTTTTTAAAAAATAGTCAAAATATTAGTTCTTTTATTTACTCATATTTAATGTGTATAGTTATTAAAAAATAGAATTACTTAAAGTAGAATAATTAATAAATAAAAATATATAATAAGGGAGGTGATGTTAAATTTACTTTTTCAATACTATTAAATAAATTTTTTTAATTTATATGAAAAGAGAATACGGCCTTTCCTTTTTGGGATGGAGTTGGTAAATATTAGCCACTATGAGTGTCTCCAATAAACCCTATTTATAAAGAGAATTTTTAATACCACCTCCGTCCCACAAAGATAATCCAGTAGATAATTTTACGTAGATTAAGAAATAATAGTTAATATAGTTAAAACATTAAATTTTACTTTAGTTCTCCATATATATCCTTACATCTCATTAATTATTTGAAAGACTTTTAATGCATAGATAGGTGAATGATAATAATTAAATAGGGGCACCTATAAAAATGAAATATTAAATATAAGTTTAATATAGTAACTAGACTATCTTTTTTGGACTGCTGAAAAAAGAATACTGAACTATATTTGTAGGACGGAGGTAGAATTTTAGAGATTGTCATTACTTTTAAAGAGTAAAATTTTTATGTGCTCACAAACTCTCTATTTTAACTATTTATTTTGTTAAATTCTATGAACATTTATTATTTCTATTATTATCTCTGTCCCATAAAGATAGTTCGGTAGGTAATTTTACGTGGATTAAGAAATAATAGTTAATATAGTTAAAACATTAAATTTTACTTTAGTTTTCCACATATATCCTTATATCTCATTAATTATTTGACAGACTTTCAATTTATAGATAGTTAAATAATAATAATTAATTAGGGACACATATAAAATGAAATATTAAATAAATGTTCAATATAGTAACTTGACTATCCATTTAGGACGGTCGAAAAAGGAATACTGGATTATCTTTGTGGGACAGAGGTAGTATCTTTTCTTTGATTTATTTTCTTCAAGATGTAAATGACT
Organism: Nyctanthes arbor-tristis; assembly: GCA_963692815.1. NCBI lineage: Eukaryota > Viridiplantae > Streptophyta > Magnoliopsida > Lamiales > Oleaceae > Nyctanthes > Nyctanthes arbor-tristis. Next base: position 16,698 of record CAVNYN010287716.1, on the reverse strand, counting down.
AATTAATTAAAATGTAGTTTGAAAAGGAACATAGGAAACTATAACTATTAATGAATAGAATATGAATTTGGTTCACTAAATTTGGAGAGTTAAACTGAGTCTTTATTTTAAAAAGTTAAAATAGAGTCTCTTAAAGACAATTTTATACATTGACTCTCTAAATTAAAGAGTATATTTTATTTAAAAAGTTTACTGGAGATACTCTAACTAACACTGAACACTATGTTAATTAACGTCTATGACATTCTTCATTTCTTTATATAAGAATTAGTACTTAATCCAATTTATTTTTTATTGTATACTTAATTTATTTTTTTATACTTAATTTCTTTTTCAAATTTTTTGTTGTTAATACGGGCGACAGGCAATATTTTTTCAATACCAACAAAAATTGTGTTTAATTTTCAATTTTTCATTTGTAATTTTTCTATATCAACATCTATCATCAATTAAAGCATGGTTTTCTTTTTTTTTTTTTTAAACTAATATCATTCCGAAAAACTTATCATCTCTTTTATATATATATATATATATATACTGTGTTTATGTATATATATTTGCACGCATTTATGTTGTCTTGAGAAATAACTTGAAAATAATAAAATGGAAAGGAAATAAAAGATAATTCATAGCAAAAAATAAAAAAAAATTAATGTGAATAATCTCAAAAACATTAGTAAATTATTATTGGATTCGATTATTTCTGGCTAGATTGGAATTCTCGTAGAGTTGTATATTGTAACGTGTATAAATTATTAGAAGAATTAGAGTTAATTGGAAAAAGATTTATTAACAGGAAAATAAAAATCGAAAAAGAAAGAAAATTTATTAACAGGAAAATAAAAATCGGACTTAGTGAGGTGGTCAAGGGAGTCTTTACCACAAATGTAAAAAAATGAACGGGTGAGTATCGAATGTTGAGTACTCATGAAGTACTAAAACTTTTTTCCATTGGACTCGTTCACAAGTCACCACTCGCCCCTCTGACCAAGTACTTCTTCTATTCAAGTAAACGGAAGAAATTGTGGTGGTTTAAGGAGAAAACCTCCCATCTTATATAGCCTATATGCCTGCATTCATCAATACAAATCATAAAGAGTGGAGGCCTTGTTACAAAATTTTTAGAAAGTTTTTTTTTTTTTTTAATTTTTGGAAAGGAAATGATTCATTTTCATTAGCAATCAAAGCTTGACATGCATCTTGAGTAATTATGGAAGCAGGCCATTCAGGGGCACCTGAAAACTAAAAGTGGAAGTAAATTTTGAGCCAATACATACACATCAGCTTGACGGCAAATGTGTCGAACTTCAAGCATATTTCTGTGAAGCAGTAAGCTATTACACTCACGAATTATCATGCCAAACTCAGTTTTTGAAATATCCATTTTTTCAAATAATTACAAGGGGATTTTAGAGGGGGGATCGAACCCTAATATAGGATGTGGGAATCTAGCATAGATACCATTAGAGATTCAATTCAATTCAATAATAATAAAAATAAATTGGTTCTTTTGAATTCACATGTCAGTTTTTTATTTCAACAAGAATAATAAAGTTTTTATTTAATCTTAGAAGACTATAAATATGTTCTAGTTTATTTCAACAAGAATAATAAAGTTTTTATTTAATCTTAGAAGACTATAAATATGTTCTAGGTAAAGGAAAAAAAATCTTAAGCACTCCAAAAACAAGTAGTCCCCATATATATGTCCAAGGGGCAAAACGGATCAGGATCAATCCACCCCCGCGAAAAATTAAAAAATAAAAAACTGTCACGCGGCACTAGTATCGGGGTCAATGTAGCTACTATTTTTCTTCACATACCCGACCTAAGTGTCACCTGAAAAATATCTCCGAACTTTATCACACTTAATTTTCTACCATTCGAGCAAAACACATTGAGTTAGAAGAAAACTATCAATGTGCTAGACCCACCAAATTTCCCCCCAACCCACTTGTCTACCACATCTTGCACAAAGAGAAAAGGCTAAGTGACGCTATCTAACTCTAACCTTTTACATTTTTGTGCAATCTAACTCCAAGCTTTGTAATTTGTCAATTCTAACCTCAAATATGACCTTTTTTGCACGATCTAACCTTTTTAGCATAAATAGACTATAATATCCTTAAATTTTAATTGAACTAAAAATTCAAAAATAAGAAATATATAAAACATTTTAAAAAAAAGCACTCTTTGGTTATATTTGAAAAAAATCAACCAATAAGAATTTAAGGATTACATTGTGTTAGATTGATCTACTTCACAATATACATAAAGCAGTACGTGGTGGACCGAATCGATGTGTTGGTCGTGCGATGCGATTGAATTTTCGATTTGTCTATTGATGTATTTATTATTATTTTTTCATTTCATAAGTTTTGCTCATTTATTTTACTTTTTTATTATTTTTAATTGGATAATTTTTGTAGATGGATCAAGACAGACACTTCTAGTCTATCCTGCTTTGCGAGATTGCAGATCATAAAGTACTTCTCCATTCAAGTAGGTCCCAATGAGTTCACAGAAAATTAGGCATTTCTTGCCATCATTACATTGGCTATGTATTGATTGTTGATTGAACTTGTTAAGAATCCGCCTGAATGAAGAAGTATTTTTATGATCTACAATTCCGTAGAGCGTGATAGATCAAAAATGCATGTCTTGATTTGTCCGCAACAACTATTTAATTAAAAGTAATAAAAATGCAATATAAATGAGAAAAAATTAAAAATGAAAAAAAAAAGAAACAGAATAAACAAATCGATAAAGGGGTGAAAATTTTGCTCTCATGTTGCCTGACCCATAGTCCATCTCATACTGCTTTAAGCAGATCGTAAAGCGAATCAATCCAACCTACTATATGTATTAGAAATAGTGGAAGGAGTTGTATCGGCCTCCCGAAGAGGAGGGTTAGGCTTTAGGAGATTAAAGGATATTGTTGATGCTTTCTCCTTAAAACTCTAGTAGAGGTTTCGGTCCTAAGATTCTCTTTGGACTCAGTTTTTGCTAAGCAAATATTGCAAGGAACATCGTCATTCACAGATTCAGCCGTCTTATTTAGCATCTTGTGGTTGGAGTATACTTCTGGCTACATGTTCTCAGGCTGAGCGTCAGATTTTTCTGTAGCTTGGCAAGGGTTAGATATGTTTTTGACAGGACTGCTAGATGGGGGACACTTCACTTGCATCGCAGTTGCCCTCTCATACTAATTCCACAGCCAGAGTTTGTGAGTTTTTTGATGATATTGGTTGGGACTTGAGCAAGCTCATGGGGGTAGTACCTCTACATATGGTGTTATGTATTGTTGGGATGCCATTAGATACTACGAGCTTGGATCAAATACTATGGCGGCACACTCCCGATGGCAGTTTTACTGCTAGGTCAGCTTGGGAGCTAGTTAGACAGTCTTGTATTAGACTGTCAGCATATGGTGATTTTTTGGGTCAAACCGTTTCTGTGATGGTGTCTTTCTTCTGCTAGAGACTGGGGCAGGGTCTTATTTTAATAGATTACGTGATTAGACAGCTGATTCATGTGCAGATGCCTTCATATTGTCAGTGTTGCTCTATGGATGAGACACTGAAGCATGTTTTTATTGGCAGCCCAATGGCTGATAGAGTGTGGCAGCATTTCTCCTCTATCTTCTAGGTTTCTCATCTTGTGTCTGACGGTATTTAGCATTGTTTTCAGATATTGCGGTTTTCTAGGCACACGTCAGATGGGGGCACATTTGCATCATTGTGCCGCTTTTTGTGTTCTAGTTCTTCTGGATGGTGTGAAATGATGTGAAATACAGAGGCATAGCTATTGATGCTAGGAGGATTATCAGGAGTGTAGATCATGCTATATCTTTTCTTTACATTAGCAGAGCACTTCGCTTCATGCACTAGAGAGGGGACACTGATCTAGTTCCCAAGTTTGGCACTTCTGTTTCCTCTCCCCCTTATTTCCCTCCTGTTTTGGTTTTTTTGGCAGAGCCCATATGTGGAATCTCACAAGGTGAATACAGATGGATGTGTTGTTGATAGGAGAGCTGGTGGAGATAGTATTATCAGGCACTCTAAGGGGCCTTATGTTAATGCCTTTTCTACTGATCACGGCGATTGTATGATTTTGGAGGCTGAATTTCGCACTATCCTCAATGGTATTTTATTGGCGAGGTCACTTGGCATCTCAGATTATGGGGTGGAGGCTGATTCTGAAGTCGTTATCCATTGCATTCTTCATAGAGGCAATCCTTATAATCTTTAGATTATTATTCATCACATTCGTCAATAGCTTTACTTTGGCAAAGACAGTCTCTCGCACATTTACCGCGAAGGCAACCAGGCTGCTGATGCTCTTACTTTTGACGGCTATACCAGACAGAGTTACACAAAGTATGTGGTTCATGATCTGCCTTCAGCAACCTGTGGACTTCTACAGATGAACTGTCATAGTTTTCTTTCAGTCAGGGGTATATAATTTAGCTTAATTCTTTATTTTTTATGTCACGTAAACAGTTACTCTAGCTATTGTTTTATTTCTTACTCTTAATGATTTCAGTATTAGAGATGTGGTACCTCCTTATTTACTATTTTCATTTATTGTACATTCAGTTAGAGGTCAGGTTTTATGTCCCTATCTTGGGTTGTACTATTTTTTTAGATATTAATAAAAATAGTAGGGAGATTCCAACCCCCCATTAGCTAGGTAAGACAAATGCCTAAAAACAACGTTGCAATCTAGTTGGTGTTTTGATTTTAAAAAAAAATTATTTCAATTAAAATTTAAGGGTATTATAGCCTTAAAAATGTTAGACTATGCAAAAAAAATGGGATTTGATGTTAGAATTGCCAAGTTTCAAATGTTAGGGTTAGATCGCACAATAATATGAAACTTTAGGGTTAGATAGAGCCAATTAGCCATAGAGAAAATAAAGGACATTAATATATATGAGTACTAATCTTGGTGTTCAAGCAACTGTCATGCTAACTAAGAACTTACCAAACATGGATCTCAAGTCTTGTACCATGTTGTTGATCAAGAAAAGTTGCCTGGAAAGTTTCTTCCTATTGAATTTGCAGTTCAGACTATTTCTTTTTATCGTAATTTTTGACAACCACCCAACATCAAACACACGTGCATATGTGTTGGAAAGCAGAATCGCATATACTAATATCTACTTGCTGATTGATATATGATCCTTATTATCATTAAAAAACAGGAAACAAGATTACATTGCTAACAATTTTTGAAAAAAATCTGAACATACACAAAATGAAATTGAAAGCTTAATCAAAGTCTATTGTTAACAAGATAGATTACAATGTTAACATCTTGAGAACATTTTATCAATGATTATTGATGCTATCAACGTGGACCAAGCTTATGTTTTGGAATTGTCCTAGCATCGGTCCATCTAAGGAGAGCGAACATCTCATTTATAGAGTGGAAAAATGCCATATGGTCCCCTGTTATTGGGGGATCAGGAGGCGGGCCCCTTGATCCTCTAATAACAGGGGGCCATATTGTTCCACTGCATAAAAAAGAGGTTAACTCTCTTTAGAAAATTTTGTCCTAGCATTGTATTGAGGTAAGACAATTTGTCGCGAGACTATTTGTTATTATCATACTAATAAACAAAGGTGAACATGAGATAAGATTGAGGTAAATCGATTTATCCATTTCTTATTATCATTTTCATGTTCATGCAGAGAATGATTTCATTTCCTAGTGAGCGACCGTGTTTGTAATCTACAGTGAGCAATGAAATGATGTATACACTCAATTTTTTGTTAAACGTAAGTTAACAACAAAACAAGGCGTCGAAAATTGTTACACATAACATGTGGATATGGAAAGATGTAAACAATTAACGCACTCAATGGTTAGCGGCGAATTATGTTGACAGTAAAACAATAGTAATAACTCATCGTTACCAGTAACATGAGATGTATTAACGAAAACTAAAAGAGTAATGCTATTTAGCACTATTGGTGCTTGACACTATATCAAGATGGTACTAAATAATAAGTTGAATTAAGTAAATCATTTATTTATTTATTTATTTTCACTTATCATTTAATGACACATTAGATACCACTTAGACTGGTGCCTAGCATCACTAGTACTATATAGTATTATTCAAACCAAAATAGTTGTATTGTTTATCAAACACAGCAATTGTAAACCGTTACAATGAATTTTACGTATCTAGTTCGCCAATGTGAGCTTTAATTACGCTGAGTTCATCACATCAAAACCAAGAGAACATTATAGCATCTAATGGATATTAATGCATACAAGATTTTTTTTTCTTTAAAAAAACTACTCTCTCCGTCTCATAAAAAAAGGCTCATATCAATATTTTGTATAGATTAAGAAATGTGAGTTAATGTGGTTGAAAATATAAAATTTACACTTACTTCCCTAATATATTATTATTCAAGACTAATTCAATTTAATGCTTTACAAATTTGTTAGTAGTTAGACTAATGACATATTTAAAAAAGAAATTAATTGTTCAACGTCGTTTATATAAATAGGCTATAATGTCGGAAAAATAAAAATAGAAATTGGGCTTATTTTTATGAAACAGGGGGAGTATAACACAAGAACTACTACCTCCACCCCAAAAAATATGCAAGAACTACTATTTCCGTCCCAAAAAATTTGGTCATATTCCTTTTTTCGTATAGATTAAGAAAAGTTTATTTAATAGTATTGGAAAAGTAAATTTTAACATCATTTTTCTAATATACCATTTCATTTTTTTATTAATTATTCTACTTTAATAACTTATTTTTTATAATTATACACATTAAATATGGGCACATAATTAAGAAAATTAATATTCCAGCTACTTTTTAAAAAATAAACTAGACCATATTTTGAAACGGATAAAAAAAAGAAAATTAGATAATCTTTTTTAGACTGATAAAAAAGGAAGATTAGATTATCTTTTTGAGACGGAGGCAGTATTATTAATAAAGTGGATGTTTGGCCGTTCTTAAACAAGTACTTATAAGTAGAAAAAGGAGTACTTTGTTCCTCTAAAATTGAATTCATGCCTTGTCTTAATAGAGTATGATAAGAATCCAATAGTAGTATCTAATAATGTGATTTTGATCAAACATGAGATATTAGATACCTTTACAGCACTAGACAAATAATGTAGTACTCTATCCATCCCACTAAGATAGGCATGCTTCAATTTTCACTAGGATTTCTGGAAAACTCAATTAACATTGTTGGAAATAAGAAATTTATTAATGTTTTACCAATATACCCTTTAATTTACTATTACCTCCATTCCAAAAAGAAGATCGCACTCCGTCTTTCACATAGATTAAGAAAAGTTTATTTGAAAGTATTGGAAAAGTAAATTTTAATACTATTTTCCATATTATACCTGATAGATGTTTTATTAAATTGTTTAATTTGTCCATACTTGTAGTTTGTTATGTGCTTTGTTATGTTAAAATATTTATTTATGTTTGGTTTAGCAAGAAATTTGGAGCTCGGGGGCCAAGATGTTAGGAAACAAAACTTGAAGGGCTGAAATGAAATGGGAAAAAAGAAGAATCTGTGCGGCCGCGCAGTGAAACCAGAAGTTCCGGCAGAATGTGCGGTGCTGCTGCACCTGCCACCAGACCCTTACGCGCACAGAAATTGTCTAAGTTTCTTTGTTTCCTTATATTCTTTTATGCTATATCTTGTACACGATTTTTATTCTTCTTCTTAGGGTTTCTAGACCCTAAATAAGGAGGTCAAGTCTTAGGAATAAATACACAACTCCATAGAATTATTTATTTTACATTAAACAACAAGTTCGAAGGAAGTTTTTCCCGAGTGAGCCATAAGGCTAACTTCTTTCTTCCTCCGGTTCGAACGGATGTTGTTGCTACTTCTTATTTTTAATAAATCAATTCCCGTAACATTGTTTCTCACTCTTTTGTAAAATCGATTATGTTATTCTATTTTTCATATTTATAAATATTGATTGTTTAACCTAATTTAAGCCTATTACGTTGAATCATTAATGTTCTACTGCTAGATTTGGGGTTTTAATCCGTAATTATTGTTTCTCCTAATTTTCGTAACAACTAATGATTGTTAATCATTAGAGATAATACAATCTAAGCTAACTAGATTGCACTTGTGAATTTATTGTTTATATTAACTTATTTTCCTAAATTTTCATGCAAATGTTGTTCTAAATCTAGAGATCTTATTCTAGGTTGTCTAAACGATTATGTCTAATTGAAGAGTTTATTTTGATTATATATACTTAAGGGAAAATCCGGTAGCAGAACTTATTGTTGCCTAGAGTTGATAGTTTTACAAGAAAGTAGGAATGACTTTGCAATTGATTACTATCTTTTATGTAAAGGGCACAACTAAACTAAGAACCAGAGTTAACATTTATGTTTTTACTTCTACTTGTGTTTTAATTGTTTTTATTCTTTTTATTAACTTTAGTTCAATTTCACAAAACCCTCCTTTTTACTAGTTGACATAAAGCACTTAGATTTATCAAACGTTCTCTTTGGGTTCGACCCTTGCTCTCTACTTCTACAAATTATTTTAATTTTAGTTGAGTAAGATATTTATTATTTTCGCGCATTCGACACGCGACCATACCCTTTCATTTATTAATTATTCCACTTTAATAATTTTATTTTTTTAACTATATACATTAAATAAGGATATATAGGATAACTAATATTTCAACTAATTTCTAAAAAGGAAACTGCACTATATTTTGCCATTTTGAGACGGACGAAAAAGAAAAACTGGATCATCTTTTTGGGATGGAGATAATACTTATTTCACTTTAAAATTTTTTTCATTGATAACCTTGCACATTAAGTAAGAATATATGAGTAAACTAACATTTCAATTACGCATTAATAAAGAAAGGCGTATATAATTTAGAACAGATGGAAAAGAAATACAAGTCTATCTTAGTGGGATAGAAAAAGCATAATAGTAGCCACTAATATAATTTGTAGAACGATGTTATATCATTATCTGCACAGTATCAGATGTCTGGTGATTGAAATTCCTAATAGCTCTAATGCATGATTTATATGAGAGAAACCGACATGCTTAATATACTCAAACAGAGTACTAATTAGTAATTAAAATTGATTACTGACGAGATAACGGAGAATTAAGCATCATTACGTCGTGATCAAATCAGATTGTGCTTGAACGTGGCCAGATCATGAACAAGATTTTATGCTGTCTTCGGATTTTCAATCAGGCATTTTCAACTTGTTACCATGCCAAATTTGTATCTTATTATTTTGGTTGGGTAGATCTGGCATCGCGTTAAGCGGTTATATTCCTAATTTTGATCCATATATGGGTTATCTAATTAGAGCACTCCGCATGGAATGTCTAGCGGCATATCCTACTAGATGTCTAGCGTTTGAATGGAACTCGTTATATCCCTACTTGTAAATTCGCCTCATGTAGACAAGATGGTTCAACTCTTAAATCACGCTATTGTCATGGGTGATAATTTCACTGTCTCATGTGAGAGTACGGTGACATCATTAAATAATAAGCAATATTATTTAGCACTACTAGTGCTTAATACCATAATATCGAAGTGACAATAATTATAGGTTGAATTAAGTGAATATTTGATTTATTTATTTAATTTCCCTAATCATTTAATATCACATTAGATATCATTTAGACTAGTGTCAAGCACTACGAGTGCTATATATCATTATTCTTAAATAATAAGGAGCCTCACTACTTGGGAGAAAATAACTACGAAGTCTTTTATAAACTAAGGTAAATTTATCATTTTATCTTTAGATTATTTTTCCCCCAACAAACAATAGATAGGAATAATAAGATGGTAAAATTGGTAAAACTATCCTATTTTGTAAATAATTCCTTGCAAATGGTAACATTTTTCATAAAATAAGTGAAATTAAATGTGAATATATGTCTTGTCTTATTAAATAGCACTTATATTATTTAATGACATGACATATAATGATGGTGACTACCACACGTGATAAATAGTATTAGTCTATGTTGTTGCTCCATTTTTATTTTTATTTTTTAATAAAGAATTCAATTTTTCACGCTCTTTCCGTCTTCATAGAGAGTAAGAATTGGTAGGCATTGTGATTGAAACATTTTAATTTTATATGTATTTTTATATTTTAGCCCTTAAACATAATTAATGATTTAGAATTAATACTCATTTTTCTCTTATAGTTTGGTACCTAGGTATTTTAAGCGCTTAATTAACTTTGGGCAAATATAAAAAGGAAATATTAAATACAATCCCAATATAACAATTGAACTATATTTTTTAAACGGACTAAAATTAAATATTGCACTGTCTTTTCGGGACAAATGGAGTATTTATTATATAGTTTATGATTTATTTCGCGTTTTGTTTAACAACTAATACTACAATACAGCCCGTCTCATATTCACTTCACATCCACTCTTTTGAATTCGTTAGATATCGTGATCAAATTTATCACGATATGTAAGAAATTCAATATAGTGGATGTGAGGGGAACATATAGCATTATCCTTTTTTTAACATAGCAAAAACTAATTTATTAGGGGAAACTACAATAATACCATGCTAATAGCCTTATTCGAAAACTTCCCAAAGATTTTATTAGAAATCATCTTAACCCATATAGCTTAAATAGATGCACTCTAAATGAATATAAAATACATGTGACGTGTATCGATATATGCCACGTAAGAGATTTTTTTTTTTTTATCTCTTTTTGGATCAAAATAATATTTGGCCAGCTACTTTGTATCTATACTTCAAAGTAGAAATATGAATTTGCCAATTCGTTAATTCACATATTTTGTGTGTATATATATATATATCCTAAAATCAAGTTGATATATGCATTTTTTTCACCATTATTTCAACTCATTTTGATTACTATGAGTAATTTAGACGTGCATTGCACATCGTATGATATGACATAAGATTAATCACATAATAGTAACAAAATATTTTAATTATAAATTGTTAAGAAAACAATTGTTAATTTCTATTTTAAAACTTATACTTGGCAATTAAAATTATTTTGTAGTAGGAACGCAGCCTCAGTGGTTTTCGAGAATTTATTCTTTTTTCATTAGTGAATTCCGTTAGTTATTGAAATTGAAGAACAAATTAAGAGGAATTGAATTTGAAATTAACCACAATAAAAATGGTTTTAGTAGAGAAGTCTAATGGTAAATAATAATAATGAGGAAAAAAAGGATTAATGACATGTAATAATGGGGTGCAATAAGAAATAGAGGTAAATTAGGAATTAAGAGAAAAAGATAGGGACAAAATGGGAAATCGAATGTTTTATATAGATCCCTCATTTTATATATTAGTGATAAAACTCTTGAAGTACCCTAAGTTTAAATACTAATCGTGCAAATTACACACAAAGTTTTTTGTGCCTTAAGTACTATTTGATAAGCATGGAAAATGCGTGGAAAGAAAATGAGATTTAGGTAAATGAATTCGTTAAAATTAATTTTCATGATAAATATCAATTACACATGTCTAATTAACTTAATTTCCATTTTAAAATAGTTATTATTTTTCATCTTTTAGTGTTTGATAGCTATTATTTTCCGGGAAAAAAATCCCCCCCCCAAATTTTGATATTTGATTTGAGAGTCATTACCATTTTTCATAGAAATTATCAAGATATATATTGAACCTTTTTGCATGTATTTTTTTTTATTTGGCAAAGTTACACTAGCTCCAATTTTGAGCTAAATATATGTTTAAATTTGAAACAAAATCAAATCCCAATGAATAAAAAGGGTAATTGATGATCAACAAATACGACATTCATCAAGCTTTCGTCCTTGATGATTTTCTTCATGGACATTGGTGATATATGATGAGTATGTTCGAGCATGGTTATGAAAATCGGGAACATAGAATGAGGTTTTCTGACGATTATGTCCCATTAGACGGTTTGCTCATAAATATAAAGATAAAACAAAGTTGTAGACTCCGACAACAGTCCATAACTTGAAATTTTGAAATTATCATGAGGTTATATTCGTTAACAATGACAAGAAATGACATGCAAATAATATCCAAAAAAAGAAAGAAAACGAGAAATTTTCGATTCACATAGTAAATGAGAAATTTTTGATTCACATAGTACTTTACAGATTTTTAAGTTAAAAGATAATTCAATATTTTAAAAAATGCGGAATTCCACTTCTCTGAAAAACCAATTAAACTCTCGAAGGAAAATATTTTCCTTATTTTCCAAGAAAATATCATCACGTGACTAATAATGGAAAAATATTTTCCACAGAAAAAAACCGATCAAACAGTACAAAAATGAAAATTTAAGTGGAAAAGATCATTTTTTATGAAAAATTATGGCTGTCAAATACACCCCAATATTTATATAGGAATACAAAGATTGTTGGCCATGAGACCAAAGTCGAATGGTTAGAGGGTTAGATTGAGGCCCTTAGACTTAAGAGGTTTTAGGTTTGAACCAGTTGTATAGGTATCTAGTCCCGATCTAACACCATATGTTATTACATTATATAGTGACGTATAGCCACATGACATGCATCACATGTGAAACTAAAACTATGTAACGTGCTCAGATACATGACACATTATCATATGGCACTGCGTATTATGTATAGTACTAGATCATTTTTATATTTTCTTCTTTATGTAGATTTCTTTATGTTCTTTTTCAATAGAATTTATTTCTATGTGCATTTGTACTATTTAAATTCACGATGTAGTTGTACTTTCAAAAAAGAGAAAGAATACCAAGAGAGTCCAACTGTAGAACCAACGGTTAATGCGTTTAATCTCGTGGTTTAACAGCAAACCTACTTTATTTTTTGGCAAACAGCACACAACTAGTAATTTGTGTTAATAAAAAGTATTCTTCTGTTAGTTAGCGCAAGAGGATGTGAGAGAGTGGGGCAATGAGTGACACTGCCCTTTTTCCCCCCAACTATTTCATTTTATGCAAAATAAAGATTGGCCTGCGCAAAGCCCAAAAAAAAAAATATATTAATTATGGCTCAAAACTCGCTCCCACCGGACTACGCCGGTCCCATTTCAGGCCGATCAATTTTGAGTTCAACAGAGAGCAATGACATTCCTGATATTACAGTTAATTCCAGGGATAGCTTGATAGAAAGTCACGTGGAAGCTCAATGGGGACCAGGTGACGTGTAACAGAAGAATCCGAGGAGCACGTGACATTAGTTGTATCAAAACCAGTCAAGGTTGTACTAATTTTGCTTCACGCTCTTAATTTTTCGTGAAATCCACTGAAATGAAAAGCATTCTAATTATTTCGCACGCGCTAACTGTGAGAGTTGGTCTAAATAATTAGCCTAGTTCAAAGATATAGCTGCGCCGCAGTAGCGCGTGGGCTCTGAAAATCGTTTCAAGCGACCAAGGTCGAATCGATTACGTTAACGGTCGCGAATTTTCGCACAATTACACCAATGGGTAATCGAGCTTGCTTTTTTTTTTTTTTTTTTTTTTCCCTTCGATTGATAATAGTCACTAAAGTTTTGTCGTAGCACTAACGGTGACACGGCAAAAAATTTAGCGTCAAACCTGAAGTGAGTTTTAGGCACTATATGTCTAGAGATATAACGTTACTAAATAGTGATATAGTATAATCACTAATATTAAAAGAAAGAATGAGTGTAAAATATTCACTTTCTCATTTTACTTTTAATTTTATTTTGCTATTGTTAAAATTAACCTTAGACTTTTAAAATTAATAAGCCTTTTATTGTATTTATTTAATTCATAGTTTTTTATAGTTTTAATTATGTAATCAATTGATAATTAACAAATTGACCCTGTTGGATCTTATTTTTATAACATTTATTTATAAGTTTTATTAGATTTTAAAACAATACATTATGGATTTACATAAATTTTGAAGGAAACATTCATTTGGTTCTTCATGGAAATGCACGATCTATGTGCACTTCACATATAATCTCAATAATTAAATAGTGTTAAATTACTCAATCAATCTGTGCCATCTAAGGCGGAAGAGTAAAAATTTTGGATTACCATAGGCATTTAATGCGGCTTGATGTCTCAAATGACCCCTTTTTATGAGTTTTATGCATTTCGGTTATATAATTCTTAGGGTTAGAGTTTTGTGTTCAATTTGAAAAAAAATGATAACTTTGGAAGAAAAATTTTTTCTTAGATCATGAATTTGATGCATGTGATTTGGATTCAAATATTTTTAGTTATTGTAATTTTGCTATGCCTATTTCGTAACTTTAAATTAATAGAATTTAGAGAAATATTTTTATTTGAATTTGCATAAATTGTTTGTAATCCCTTTAAATATAGTTCGGCTTTAGGGGCAACTGTTGGCATAACAAATGGCTGGTTCTTCAAATTAGAAAACTAACTCCCATCAATAAGAGAGAGTAACTTTGATTCTTATTAGTCTAAATAATTGGCATGACCCATTGTGGTCTTCATAAAGAACCAACAGTTACTTTCATATTTTTTTTTGCTTTTAAATATTTAAATGAACATAAAGGGTATGAAATATTGATTTTGATTAAGCAACATAACAACACTAGATGGATGATATGACATAATACCAGTCCCTGATGTGATTTGTAATGATGTTTTCACATTAGCGTTTAGTATTATACCACACATCAGTGTCTGCGGCACTTGATGTTTCTTTTTCTACTTTGAGAATTGTATCTCATTTTAAGGTTTCTTTCATTTCTTTATAAATATCGGATTACAAAACATTTTGGTTGAACTCATTTGAATTTTTTATTATAATCAATATTTTTCAACAACAATACTATACAAAGATTTTGGTTCCCACTCCCTATCAACATGTAATGTGAAATTCTTATCATATCTATCTTCCAGTTATTCTTTACACATTTATCCTGTTTCAACTTCATTTGTTACTCAAATAAAATTTCCATGCTAATTTATAGGACTAATAAATATGGAAGGGCTGATAATAATATTTCTTCATTGCCCTCATTTGTTACCCTCCATATTGCGTCCATATGTTAATTACACACAATTTTGTACTCTATGTTAATTACACATTCATTACTATAGAAAAGCATAATAGGTGTTGGTTATAATGAGGAATACGCGTCGGTTGTGGCGACGATGCTATCGACAGCCAGGCGAATTGTTAAAGTATACACATCGGTTGTTGAGCGATGCCTAAAAATAACTATAGGCGTCGCTTTTTTCACAAAAACCAACACCTAAAGC
>CAVNYN010287715.1:12441-28646 GCA_963692815.1 Nyctanthes arbor-tristis | reverse complement strand
GTCCCGTTTTGTTTTCTGAGATGTCCTAAATATATAACATCTTTTTATATTAAAAAGTCTAATTTGTATTACTTTACAAATCTATCATTATTTAATACTTTAATTATAATTATCAATTTTGAACTTACTTTAATTATAACTATTTAATACTCATTAAAAAATACAGAGCACAAAATGTGCTTTTTCAACACATTTCTTCATCCTTATTCAAGATCTGCAAATGAATCCAAATAATCAGAACTGGGGGAGTATTATAAAAGATTATCAACAAAATTCTGCAACATTATGACTTCTAGTTATTTTATAGAGTCCATTAAACATCATCTTATGATTTCCAATAGATTATGTGAGAGGCACATATTGAGGTCTAGGAATGCATAACGAACCAGCCAGTTCGGCCGCAAAAAGCCCAAGCTAGCTCAGCTCGTGTCTCGTTTATCACAAGCCTGGGCCAGAGTCGAGCCCCAAATTTTGGAGAAGGCTCTGGCCGGCCCGGCCCGTGTGGCTCACAAGGCCTAAACTGGGCGGCCCGTTCATGGGCTTTCAAAGCTCGCCCGTGTAGAAATTTAAAAAAACCAAAAAAACTTTGTAATAATTTAATTATTTAGCTTACAATTTCATATAAAAGGTAATTATATTGTCACTACTATTTTTGTTTATCACACCACATTTATCTTCACCATTACTATGTTTGTATTAAAAAAAAAAAAAAGCCGGCTCGGCTCGGAAAAGGCCCTAGCCAAAGCTCGGATCGAGCCTAAATTTTGCGACCGGGCTTTGGCTCGGGACCAAAAAAAGCCAGAGCCAAGCTCAGGCCTAAATTTAGGTGAGCCAAGCCGTTGTTGACATGCCTATTGGGGCCACATAATCTATTAGACACCATACATGGTGTATGTACTATAGCTCGAGCTTTCTCCACACCACATAAAGAACTCTAATACCGTACTGCTAGTGTCGGTACGATATCACATCACCTCCTGAAAGCGCTATTTTAGCTACTACTACATAAAACTAACAAACAGTGAAGGAATCTGCCACCAGAAAATTTCAAATACCGCCCATCAAAATCAATAATTTTCAAGCGAAGCATAAGGGGAGAGTAGTACTTTGGATCAAAGCTGAAGCCACGACACTACTTGATGGCACGAATCATGAAAATAATTAATCGCAATTAGACCATCATGCATTCTTTCAGCGTAAACTGTAAAGATGAGTAAAATATTGATGCGGGCAAAACTAGCATAGGAAGTACTGCTGGTACTTGCTCCAAACTCCAAGTGGATTTAAGCAGAGGATTCTTGTCGAAGTACATAAGACCTCGTATAATTCTCAGGTTCCTCAGAAGGCCTTTACAGGCTTATTGAAGTAAAAGAAATAATACCAAAAAGTAGTAAAAGGGAGACACAGAAAAGAAAATGCAAAGGAAAAAAACAGTTTAAAATCTTACACTGCTAGTTATTACTGAAAACGCCTCTTCTCAAACTGGGACTCGTGACAATGAGGGTCAAGCCATTCTCTAGGAGAACTCTTCGAGGGGTTTAGTGACATTTTTCCACTACCGACAAGCTCTCTTATGCTATCAACCTTATTTTCACGCCCGGTTCCACTGTATTGCTTATCAGCTTCCTTAAGTTTCTGTTTAAACCTCTGTTTACGGCTAGAAGAATTTAGCTCTTGAAGCTTCGATTGTGATGGTGGTGCTCCGTGTGGTCCAAGATATATCTTCTCTTCTTCTTTACTAGCCTAGCAAATCATCAATATACTTGATTAGCCCCCATACTAGTGTCTTCGCCGGAAATTGAAAAAAACTAAGCAGCTTACCTGAACAGAGGACAGTTGAGAATCTTCTGCTTTTGAAGAATCAGTTTGGTTTTGGTCAGGATCTCCAATGCCCAAGCTTGGAATCACAAATCCATCAGTGTCTAGCATACAACATAATAGAAATCTACGTCAGTTCAGGATACTCACAACGATACAATTGACTAGAGATTTAAATACAAATGTGAATAATGTTCATTGTACCCAATAATGGAGAAGCTCAGGTAATCGGCATACTCGCGTCATATTTGTCATTAATAAAAGGTCAATCGACTTGCAGTGAATTAAGCTACACGTGTTGGCTTCTAAAACTTTAATCGTATAAAAAGTTGCACACTAGAGTACCAGACTACAGGGGTTTTCTTAAAACTACCAAGTACTCGACAAATAAAATGGAGAGCAGGAAAAAATTCAGCTTTATACTTTGAAGCATTATGGCATACAAACTAGCTGGGCATACAGTCAAATCTTAGCGCTATTCTTCTACAGGTTAGTAACTAAGTTTATAATAATAAAAGTCAATCAATCACTATTAGGAGAAGCGTACAGAGGAGATGTTGAGTAACATTAGGATTTTATCAACTATGGACTAAAATTTGTTCAAACCATAGGCATCAGACTAGAATTCAAAATATAAAACACCAGTTGCTAGATAAATACAAGCTCAAAATTGATGGCAAACATCAATATGAATTCAAGTATTTAAGCATCAAATTATAAACCCCATCCCCCTTTAAAAAAAAAAAATTCAATTCCACCCTCAAAAAAAAAAAATGAAAAGAACCAAAGAGCAGGTATTTCAATAAGCCAAAAAGATATAACAGGGCAGAAATCAGAAGCAATAACACACGCATCAATCCTAACAATGAGAAAAGTGTGATTAATTTAAATCCAATATAAGTAACGAAACCCTCTAATCTACAAAGAGGATAATCAAATGCAAAAATAGGCAATACCCCACTCATCTTCTTCAACGGAAGGAGTGGAATGCACTGGAGAGGATTCCATGTGATGCTGATGATCATGGATTTGAGTTTGCAATTGATAATTCTTAACAAGTCACCGCCACCCCCGGAAGATTATGAGTTGACGTGCTCCCACTTGAAGGTTCAAGCTTGAGAGAGACAATCAATAATTGGGGAATAGAATCTGGGATTCGCGTGGAAAAAGCAAAACCCTAACCCTAGAAAGTTCTATTCCCTTACTCCTCCGCCACCGTTCCCTTCACGTGCCACCTGACAATGATCTATTAGAGTTAAATACGTTTTAGGTCACCAAACTTTTTAGTGGATGTCTATTTGGGTCTCTCATTCTTAAATCTTAGTAATTCAGTACCACTAAAGTCAATTAATTATCATTTACTCCGCATATTATATGTCTTATATTTTGAATGATACGTGCTAATTACATTTAGATTTGAAATAGACCCTAGCATCAATGGCGGAGCCAGAAGTTATTAGAGGACTGGGCCGGAAGGGTGAGCCGTATACTACATACGGCTAAATTACCTTTATATATATATATTTTTTTTTTTAAAAAAAAAAACTAAATAAGGAAAATTTTCAAATTTAGGGGGGGCCGGGGCCCGGCATGGCCCCCCCTTAGCTCCGCCAGTGCCTAGCATATACATCCAAGATACATGATAGCGCAAAATATCTAGCTAGAAATTTTCATTTAGGAAAATATCGTTGACAATTTTTACATAGAAACTTTCAACAGTTTATCATGTTAATTAAATTGATTGATGGTTATAGAATAACCAAAATTTTGAAGAAAATCAAATTTAGGTAACTTGGTTACATCATCATTAAAAATGTCTGACCGAATTTCAAATAACTTAAAGAAAGGGACTTAAGTGACCCGGATGCACCTCACTTCAAAGTTGAGGACCACCTGCATGGCATTTATCTCCTTGAACGAAAGTGTAATTCTTCTCGAAGTTCACGTGTGACAATATGCGGTGTGGTGAATATATATATTTTTTTCAAAGCGAAGGCGGTCCTTTTCTTTCCCTGGACCTATGACTTGTCCTTACGGATTTCCGATTTATGAAGGAGTAGTGGTTTGTGTCTCCGGCTCTGGGTCATTGGGGGTGGAAAATGAATCCACATCTCAAGGTTTATAACCTAACTTTTTCGTGAAACTTTAAAAAACACTTTTGTCGATGTTAATGAGTCCAGACATACGATAAATGAAAATGACCGTCAGACCGAAGCACGAGTCTAGGAATTTGACTTTTTCCGACAGATAAACATGTTTGACCCAACATGTTGTATGCTATAATTTTCTGTACTAAAATGCAATGTCTGAAGACAAATTTGGACTCATTCAGGATCCGAAAGATGCATGGAATTTGCTCATATTTGCCAAATTTTGTGTCATATCTCAAAGGGAACAAAGCAGCTTCAAAGTCAGAGGGTAAAACTCATATGTGTTTAAAATCACCACAACAGATAATGGGCTTCCATAAGATTTGCAGACAAGCCCATGATGGTTAGTGACCAAGTGACAACACTATCATGACCATGGTTTTCTCTGTTCTAGACAAATGAAAATGGATGATTATTAATTATTATCTAAGTCTCCGAAGAATTTGACAAACTTATATTTATGTTTTTGGACAGGTATCATGAGACTCAAATTATTGTTAAATTGGAGCCTTTGAATACATATGTAGGTTTTTTATTGGCTTTCGGTACTCTTAGAATATTTGAATTTTTTCGCGCTTGAAGTGTAGGTATGACCCATTATATTGATTTTGGATGAAGTGATATATATATATATATATAAAGAACCAAGATATTTGAAATTTATGAATCACTAGCCAGCCTTTATATATTGCTAGAAAACACCATAGAAGTTCCTCTCTTGAGACTAGTTTGTTGTATGGAACATGGAGATTAAAGCAACTGATCATTCTCATTCTCATTCATCATTCAAATTTAGCCTCTTTAGAGCCTTCTTCTTGTGTTTTGCACTTGTTTCATCTCTAACTTCAATCTCTTTCCACCTTTCCTTTTTGCTTCCTTTATTCGCGATATTAATTATGTCGTGTCTTCTGATTTTTAACTTTATCCGCAAGAAAAACACAAGCTCGAACGGAACTTTTCTTCAAGCCAAACAGAAGACAAAAAATGATGAGATGATCGCAAACGACCGTGACGAAGATGACAAATGTGATCTCCCAATGAGCAATGATCTTGAGCTCCGGTCGAGTTTGTCTTCTTGCAAAAATGGTATGGTTGTGAGCATGATTTTATCGGATGATGAACTGGGGAGTGAGAGCGACGAAGAAGATTACCTAATCGAAATTCCCCTACCGGAGCAAGTGCCCAGTATGAAAGAGGGGAAGAAGCAGAAACTGGAGACGGAGGAATTGCTGGATTTGCTGCCAGAATCAATTTTAAAAGAAGAAGGGGTTGCTCAACTACTTTCAGAGATCAATGGGGAAGATAACAATTTGATTGAGATTGACATTTCAGCTGGCTCAATAAGATGTTAAGCAAACTTTGTCAGTCATTTTGATTTATGTAATGTTGCATAATTGTCAAAATCTGTTAGAAAGTTTCTTGAATTTGTTTACTGGTACGCGTTGGCGGGTAAATCACGCCCATTGACAGAGGGATTAGAGAAGGAAATCTAACAAAACCCATCAAAAGATAAAAGATTAGAACTCGTTTTTGGATTCAGACATTGAGACTAATCATCGGAATAATGAAATTGTCAATGATAATCTGTACTGTACTTAATATTACTATGAGTTTATAAGATTTTGTTCTGGATAGGCCTTAGTGTGCACCATCTATAGGAAGGCTACAATTTACACGAAAGAGTACAGGGTGAAGGTTGTAAAGCAGTTATTCATTTGAGTCATCTCATTTTTCGTGTGTTAAAAATGCATGCAAATTTATTGAGAAAGCTTATAAAGAGTGAATTCATCCCTCCACTTATCCACTTTATGTATCAATTCTATCAGTATAATACAAAAATAAAGTTAAAAGGAGTGAAATATCATTCCGATTGGGAGTATTATGTTGTTGGGCCCGTAGCTATAGAGCTTGCATCCACGTGAGCAATTGACACCATACTGATTGTTAACAGAAAAGGAATTGGACTCCTAAAGTTTAAAATTTTGGCTTCTAACTCTCCTACTACTTGTAAGTGGATATTTCATCTTGAAGAGCTAATTATGCAAGCTTTAACGCTTGCAAGCTCATATTTTACCTACAATATTGATTAGATGACTTGAATTGTCAAAACAAATAGAAATTCTAGTTTTATATCACCAACTATTTAAAAACTGTCACATTTGTTCCACACTTACTGAATTTGTCTATTTGGCCGTTAAATGTCAATAAAAAGACGATCAAATGGTAAAGACACTTTTTTACTGGATTATCTCATTCAAGTTCGAGTCAGCATTCCCTCCTTTATGTTCCCTAAACTATACTAAAAAATGCCAAAAAAAAAGAAATTTACCTCCAAAGCAAATATAAAAAGTCAAAAATTTGAAAAAGAAAAAAAGGGTTAGTGTCAACTTTTCTATAGAGTTAACGCATGCTCTGTCACGAAACTCACGCACCTATCATTTTGTCCAACTTGTACAAAACATGGGAGTGCATCATTTTTCACACAAATCAAATGTTATCACATAAACAGATAGGCTTGGTAAACAGAACCTCGCGTTGGCTCTTTAGAAAATTAGAGTTTACTATAACTTATCTTTAATAGTTTTATTATTATGACACTTTGGAGAGGTACTGCGTCTCATGTTGGTACATGAATGCACCAACTAGAAATACAAGAAAAATTTCAATCTTATCTATGCACTTAGAGCATGATTAATGTTGGGATAAAAACCCAAATTTCGGTTTTTACCATCAACAAAATCAAATTATGTATGAGGGAAGGGGGGAAACCCCTTTTTTGAGGGGAGGAGGGGGAAGAAGGCAAAAGAGTGGCAAAATTACCCATTTTGGAGGGAGGGTCTTTTGCCTTCCCCCCACTTCATTCTTTAAAATAATATATAATAAAATTTAAAAAAATTTATACTATTTAAAAAAGTGAATATAAATTGTATGACAAAAAAACAATGACAAAATAATGTAAAAACAATTTTTAAAAATAAACAAAATCTTTTAATATGTTTTCCCTCAAATTTTTCCCCCAACACATTATTTAGAAATATATTTTTCCTCTAGTTTTTTCCCTTTGACTTTTTTCCTCCAACATTAATCTTGCTCTTAATTTACCAATTATCCCTACTTTTTTCAACCCTTTCCTCACCACGGTGCCGTTGTCACTACTTCTAGCATTAAATTTAGAGATAGATCTTGGAGTTTTTTTGGGTAGTTTTCATTATAGGTCCCCAACCTTTTAATTATGTATCAATTTTGTCCTCATTCTTTTTTTAGCCCACTAGGCCCCTAACTTTTCATTTGTTAACGTATTACGTCCCAAACTTCACTTTTTGTCCTCAGTCTTTCAATTTTGCTATTAACCCCTATCAATATGACTATCATGTCCTTTATTCTTTATTTCCACTACAGGTCCCCAACCTTTTAATTTTTGTATAATTTTATCTCCATTATTTTATTTTTTTGGCAAAGATAACTAACATTTAATTTGTTGTTGCGTTACGTCCCTAATAATACCTTCCGATATCAACCTTTCAATTACTTATTTTAATTCATATTAAAATTACTATTATACTTTTTGTTGTTTAAATAAAAATAAAAAATAAAGAACAATATAAAATAAGAACTCTACTCATCTTACCTCGTAGTGATAGCAAAAAAACTCAATCTACACCAAACTTGATGGATACCTAATTTACGTAAAAAAGTTTTCGATCCAAGAGTCGGTGTAACAAATAGGGTCGGGTTTTTTATTCATCACATATCGTGTAGCGGATATGTATCAGAGTGGATAAAAAAATTATTTTCAATTTATAAAAATGAAACTGAACCTTAATGCACTAATTTTAATTTTTTGTGGATCTACAATTGGTGATCGAATTGAAACAGATAACAAATCGGGGGTAAATTTGGGTGAAAATCACAAAGAGATACAAGAAATGAAATTAGAATAAAATATTATGACTATGTTTATTTTTTACAAATAAAAATTTAATTTTTTTGGGCGGATCTACCCAATCCATATCCGCCACATGATTTGTGATAGATCAAGAAATCATATCTGATTCGTGTTACTGATACTTAGATTGACAATATTCTTTGACACGAATTTGATATCTAGCAAGACCGTTATAGATTGAGTTTTTCTATTATCATTATTTCTAACTGTTGTCATTGGGTTGTATTGGAGGGCGTGAGTGTGGGTCGACTTCTCATTTTATATTATTTCTTATTTTTTATTTAAATAATTAATGGTATTAACAGTAAAAATTAAAACATTAGGTATGGAAAGTGTTAATTGGGATATAATACGACAAAAAATGAAATGTTGGAGTTCTGATGCGCCCAAAAAATAATGAAGACAAAATTGTATAAAAATTGAAAGGTTGAGGATATATAGTGGAAATAAAGAATAAGGGTATAATAGTTATTTTGATAGGGGTAAATGATGAAAATTGAAAGGTTGATGATAGAAAGTGCGTTGGGGACATAATATGATAATAAATGAAAGGTTTGAGACTTAGTAGACTTAAAAAAAGAATGATGACAAAATTGATATAAAATTGAAAAATTGGGAATCTAGAGTGAAAATTACCCTTTTTTTTAATGACGCAATTGTAATACAAATATATCAATCGACTCGAGTCAATACAAATTTTTAAAAAAATTTCTGGCTGACGCGGGCTTCTTCGTTGCTAGATCCATCCATGGTGCCATTGATGCAATTTTATTTTTTCGTGCGGTTGGAAAGGGTTAAAATTAGCTGAGTTGTGCTATTTTAACAGGAAGGTATAAAAAATATTTAAAAAAGTAATAAATACATTTTAAAAATAACGTTAATTGAAGTTAAGATGGTAAATTGGTACAACTTTTATTCACTTTTTTTCTACTTTTTCTTCGAAATAACTTTTTTTCTCTTCTCATTTTCTAAAGATGTTTATAATTATATTCATACAACACTTTTTATTTGGGTGCACTATGTTATAATTATGTCAAAGATCCCCATAGTTTAATTATTATATTTAATTAAATCCTAAACTTTTCTCATTGAATTTCTTTCCTTTTCTTTACTTTTCTATGTATATTATGTCTATAACAATATTTTTCATTCAAAAATATTTTTTTTATGGTTGTTAAATTGCTTTTACATTTTGTCAAGTTTAAATAAGTAATCAACAATAAAAAATTTGTAAAATTTGTTCCAAATTCTAAAGCATGTGAATATAATATTTAAATATAAAAAATCATTTATAAACCAAGTATGTTAATTATTGAAAACACAATAATAAAAATTTGAGTAAAAAGTATTAGATTCAAATATAGTAATAAACCAAAATTAAGCCCTCTATTGTAATGAAAATGTTGTGCACCAAATAAAATTTGTGGTGCGATACAATTACTCTTTTAATTATTTTTAGTAAAAAACATAAATGGACCATTTTAGCACTGATAAAAATTTGGGCAAGTACATTTTAAACACCATTAGTTGAAGATGAGATGGTAAATTGGAATTCATCATGTCTCAGTGGAAAGCCGGATTCAGTGCAACTGTGATGAGCAACGCAATAATTCTCGAGACAGTCCCCGCAAAGGGTGCCTTATTCAACAAAGAAGCTTACAATTGATTTCGAACCTATCTCCAGGGGGCGCAAGTCTAAAACCTAATGCAAACAGATTAATGATAAATTCTTTAAAAAAAAAAAAGAATAAGTAAAACATCACGTGCTATTGCGAATTAGGAGTTCAGTCACTTACTAAAACTTCACTTTTTTATTTTTTTATTTTTTATTTTTTTTGAAATGGCACTTTTTGCTGTTTTATACTTCTAAACTTTGCAATCACTGTTTCTAAAACTGCTCTATAACCTCCACTTGTGACCACTTCCATGATCTCTTCTTCTAGTCAACCTCCACTTGTAACTACTTCCATGATCATTGCTTCCAATTGACCTTTTGTAGTTCCAATCTTTTTTACTGCTTCTATTAACTTCATTCGCTCAAACACTGCCTCGCCCAACTAGTCAATTCACGAATTGACCATTTTAACTAATTTGGGTGTAAAAACATCCAAAGGGAAATTGATCTTCTTGCTCGGTGGGGGCTTAAGATCGGAAGAGCATAATGTAACATCGTGTCACTTTATCTCTTCCGATCTTGTAAAACTACCACGTTATCTATTACCATCTATTATTAATAATAATATCTTAAAAGTAGGGGTGGTCAGTGGGCTACCCTTCCAATTTGCCCGCCCAAATTTTCGTATTTGTAATTTCAATCTTTTCCAACTTTTTCTGTAACTTGTACGCTCTAGCTTTTATTGAGAAATGGTGGCCACATATCAGTAATACTAAATAGTATTACTCTTATAATTATTATAATAATAATATCTTAAAAATTCTCTTTCTTTATTGTATATATATAGGCCTTGTTTGATACTCTTTAAATTTTCGTCTTTATAAATTCACCTACCAACTTTTTCTGTAACTTGTACGCGCTAGCTTTTATTGAGAAATGATGGCCACATAGCAAACTTCAATCAACATCTCCACTATTCTTTTGCTTTGGGCCCTGTTTCCAATAACTTTAAAATTCACTTTCTTTAAACAAGCCCATAATATAATATATGCACACAAGCTGCCGCGAATACGTGGTCAAAAATAAAGGATTACACTCCCAACATTGACATTTTACAAGTTTATGCACCGCCATCTTTTTCCCCCTTTTCATTGGAATGTTCATCTTTTAACTGATTTTATTTATTTATTTTTTTTTTTTTTTTGCAAAGATGATGATTGTATTTATTTTGTTTGGTTTATTGTTTGTTAAAATATGTTTGATTACTGATTTTTTTTCCTCTTGGATTTATTAGGATTTTATTTCCAGATTATTGGAACTCTTGAATAAATATTTGTTCAATGAAAACGTTTCTACAATTTTTGTTCTTAATTGATGTAACTCATATCAACGTTTTAAAATCAATTCTAAGTGCAGAACTTTTAATTTGGGTGTTCAATTTTGATTTTTTAATGTGTTATGTTCCTTTCTTTTTTTTTTGGCAACCACCTAGAATGTTCTTTTGGGGTTAACTTTTGTATGTTTTTCTAATTTATTTTTTCTCAGCCAAAATTTTTTGGTTTTTTTTGTCCAGCAGATTATCTTGGCTTTATTGCGTTTTGCTTTATTTCATTTCTTTCCTTTTTGCGTATAGATTATTTTTTTAATTAACTACATTATAAGTTTTGAAACAAATTTTTGTTCAAATAAAAAAAAGTTGAAACATATATTCTCATGTAATGCTACATTTTTGTTTATTATTTATTCCTAAATTTATTTGTTTAATGTGTCTCACAAATTTCATTATTCGTCGATGAATATTAATTTTTTTCGGTTTGATGAATTCAATCTATAGGGTGAATTATTTCGGAAGACAAATCACTGAGATTTTGGTAACAAAAAAATTGCATGGTGTCATAGATGGTTGTGTGGCTAAACTTATTGTAATGAGCTTCAAGCATGCTTGATGTCTTTTTATATTTTTATAGCTCATTCATTCAACTAACCAAATTTCTACTGTATTATATAAACATTCTTATTTAATTGGTCAGCCAAAGCCTAATAGATAAAAATAATGTTAATGTTGGAAGCCAATTAGATTATATGGGATATGAATATGCAATTTCAAATATATGTTGTTCGATTTGATCGTGTTACATGAAGTACAATTTTTATTAAGCAAGGATGTAATGTTATTGTCGGACCATAATGTTGTTGCTCCGTGAAGGGAAAACCAGGCTGTATACTTAAAAATGTTTTTGTTTTTGAAATTTGCATTCATAAGTTATAATGTCAATTGATTATCAATCCGCGAATCGTGGTACAAATAGGTGAAGTCAAAATGTGATTTATGGTAATTGGGCTTACACGTCAATTGAACCCAACATTGTTTTGAAGTTTTTTTCTTTTTTTTACTAATCAAAAAATTTATTTATTTATTATTATTTCTATTATCATTTCATTTCATAGTTGCACAAAAGTTTACTATTATTATTTTGCCCGTCTTTTTTATTTGTGACTTTCTCAAAGTCACATTTGCACTATTTTTTAATTCAAAAGCTACCTCTAGAAATTTTGGCACATTTAGAAATATCACAATTCACATAATCACATTCAATGTTATCTTTTCTTTAAAAAGTCACATATATAAAAATTTACATATTGAAAGAGTTATATTTAATTAAAAAGACACACACGCATAAATAAATTAAAAAAATCACATTTCATTTTTAAAAGGTGACAAGTAACGTAACTTTTTCTATATGTGACTTTTATTTAACTTCGTGGCTTTTTCTATACGTGTAGAAATTCTATGACATTTAGATATGTCAAATTCGATATTATCTTTTTTTGTAAAAAGGTCATGTATATAAAAATCTACATATTGAAAATATTGTATTTATATATAAAAATTAAAAAGTCACACCTCGATTTAAAATGTAATAATTAATGTGATTTTTTTAATTAAATGTGACTTTTTCTATCACATTCATGTCACTTTTTAATTAAAAAGTTACGTGCAGTACTTTTGTCATATCCAATGTTACTTTTCGTATAAAAGTCACATGTATAAAAATTCAATTAACATATTGAAAATGTTATATGGTTAATTAAAAGGTATACAATTAAAACGTCACATTTGGATTTAAAATGTGGCAATCAACTTTACATTTTAATTAAATGTATCTTTTTTAAAATGTGACCTTTTATTTCTCCGTGCAACAACACTTTGATTTTGTGACTTTCTAATTAAAAAGCTATGGAAGAGTTTAAAATAATAAGTTATTTTTCGAAACAAGAAGAATTTTTCTTTGTGTGATTTTTTAATTTAATAATAATCTACTTTTAAATATGTTCAATGGTAAAATTTCCATATGTGACTTTTTTAAATTAAAAATTAAATAATTGTGACTTTTATGTATATATGATGTTTGGATAAAATTGTATCAATAAATTTAACATATTTGTATGTGAAAAAAATTTGCAAATGTGATTTTTTATTTATGACTTGTTAATTAAATGTGACTTTTTTATTTCTAAAGGTGACTTTTCATTTTTATATGCAACAACACTTTGATTTTGTGACTTTTTAATTTAAAAGCAGTGGAAGAATTTCAATCATAAATTATTTTTCTAGAAAATGAAAAAGTAGAAAAAAGCAGCAAATGAAATAGAAAAAAAAGGTGCAAATGAAATAATGGGTCATATGCATTCAGGAAAGTGATGTCCGATATGTGTGGCATGTCTTTTGACAGTGGGATGTATTTGTCTCCTTTTTAGCCGTAAATGCACAAGCCAATCTCTTTGACCATATATTTCAAATTAAAGAATGTGTCTTTAAGTATTTTTCTAATAAGTATTTTAATCAGGTAGTGTTGGATTTGGGTTAAATATACTGACCCAATTAAACCTGTTACAACCACCAATTAATTTACCAACAAATAAATACGAAAACTATAAAACAACTGTTAACAAAAATGAATCAAAAAATTTTAGTGCGTTGACTCAAATTATATGGTCTTACAAAACCACAACAACAAAATCCTACAATTAAATTGAGCTATAATGGAAATTGCGGTAATATATAAATAAATACCATAAAATCAAATAAAACTGTTATTAATCCAAAATCCAAACCGACCAACTTAAATCAAACTTTGCATTGGATTTTTCATTCCATTGGATCTTGAGTTTTAAATTTTGAAGTTTTTTAGTTGAGTTGGGTTGGGTTGGGTTGGGTTGGGTTGCACTTACAGACCCAAGGAAGAGCTGTAGAAATAAATAATTGCAAAAGAATATTTTTTATAATAAGATTCTTATTGTTATTTTCAGTTTGTGTTACTTATTATATTCATCGAAGTTTACTATTTTTATTTAATAAATAAATTTGAATTAACTTTTTCATGTATCGAAGTATATTGTATGCTCAACCCTTATTTTCTTTTAGCATTTTATGACATTATTTGTAGTTATATCATTTTATATTGTCTTCAATTATTATATATGCATGTTTGGTCTTCAATTATAGAAGACAATTAAATTTATTCTCCTAAACTAAAAGAAAAAGAACAAAAATGAGAATCTTCTTATACCTCATAATCAAAATCTTTACTACTATTTGTTGGCTTTATATTTAAGATTGGTGGGATTGGGGAGGTGACGTATAACAATAATTGGTTTTTGTTGAGTTTTAAGATAAGTTATTTAATTATGTTAGATTGGGTTAATGTTGCACTATCAGCTCAAAGTTTAGACATGTTGTTCCAAATTTAAATGTTGGAGGAAAATTCTTAGGGACCTTTGTAATCTTAGTTGATATACTTTAAAATAAATGGTTTAAATGTCTAGGATTTTGTTATAACTAACATTTTTCTGTCATTATATCAACTTTTGTTGTTTAGTGTCATAATAATCAAAACTTTTTTTTTTGTTGAAATCAACAAATTCTTTAAATATATTTTTCATTTTGGGAAAGGAAACGTTGTGCGACAATAAAGACGAGTTACATTTTGAAATAAAGTTTTTCTGATAAGGTTGCTTGGTTAAAATTTAAAGATTGGGGATGACAATGCAAATAGATTCAAAAGTTGGAGACAAAAGTGAAAATAAATGTAAAGATTGATCATGCTTTAAGCCTATGCAAGGAACAATACAAGACATGGTATACATGTTTTGAAAGCCAACATTTTATTTGAAAATAATACAAGTCATAAAGTTTTCATTTTAAGGATTCATTGACCCCTTCCCATGCAAGATTGCCTTTTAAGTTTCAAAAAAAAGGCAATTTTCTTTGATTGTATTGTATACAATGACTGCCAACTAAAATCAAAACGAGTTACTCTCTCATATATATTAGATTATTTTTGACATATTCCATCTCTAGCCACTGACAGTTATATGTAGCATTGTTAAGAGTTATAAGTAAGTCTAAACTAAAGATTTTAGTGTGAGATAAAGTTGGAAAAGCGACAAACTATACAACCAATGTCGTATTTAAGGAGTTCTATTGATTTGTATTTTGAGCATTAGGTGAGAGTTCTATCATTAATTAGAACAAATTTTATGATCAAAATTTTATCTCACGTTTTCTTATTATATTTATAGTTAAATTAATTGATGTTCTTCTTCTGTGCAATGCACAGGTGTGGTACTAGTATTTTGAGAAAATTGCAAAATATGACCTTTTAAAATTGAACTTATATAAGCTAGACACTTTTATAAACATGTGCAAAAATATGACCTTTTTTTTTGGTGGGGTGGGGTGGTTCCAAACAGTTATTAGTAGTCTTGACAAATAAATGTAGAGATTGATATTTAAAATATAGATACATACATTATGGAATGTTTAAAACACAACGTCAAAATGTGTAGATCTACCATTACAGACACGCACAACAACAAACTTCCTCATATTGACCCAAACAACAATTTGAATTTGATCAATATACTCGACAAATAAATGTTGAGATCTACATTAGACTATATTGTTGTGACATTCCAATTCTTTTAATTATCAATTCTACGAAGTCAATTAAAAATATAAGGACCAAATTTAATATGCACACAAAATTTAGGATTAAAGTGAAAACAAGAATTAAGTTAAAAAAAAAGGCAAAATTTTCCAGAATTTTCGGGAAACTTGGGCCAAGTGATTCACACACACACACACACATATATATATATATTATAGAAACCCAATTTAAAGACACAAAGCAAAGAAAAAAAAAAAAAAGAAAGGCCGGACGTTCTGCAGCAGAAGAAGAAGGAAAAAAAAAAGTAAAGTTTAAAGAATCTTTAGAAGAAGGAAGAAGAGAATACAAGGCACAAACAAGTAAGTTTTCTTGGCCTTTAATTTATGAGGTTATATGAATTGAAGAATATGATTTGTTAGGGTTTATTGGAGTTTTATGAATATACAATACTAGGTTGTTGTTTTGCTACTACACAATTTAAAGGCATGAAATCATGTTGTGATTATAAAGTTTAAAGCTTATGATGTTATTATAGGGATTATGGTAGCTAGGATAAAAATGAAGTTATATGGATGAAATTTAGATAGAGTATGCAAATTGAAACTTTTCATATAAGTTAATGTTATGGCTACCATAATAATTTCGAGAGTGGGTGAAGTTAAGGATGGATGAAAGAAATTAATGACTTAATATTTAATAACAAGTGGGGAAAATTATTTAAGCCA
>CAVNYN010287714.1:27190-61074 GCA_963692815.1 Nyctanthes arbor-tristis | reverse complement strand
ATTGCATAAAACATTCCTTAAAATGTCTTCATCATTGCTGTGGAGACAGTTAGGCAAGCAAATCATGTTCAAGTCAACATGTTGCTTTGGTATTAATGAACAACTAATTGATGGCTAAAAGCCTGAACCCCAGGTGCATTATTTTGCCATGAGCCATCCGATATGCTGCCATGAGCCGTCCGGTCCACTGCACCAGCACTGCTGCCTTCTTTAACAGCTCTTCTGTTGCTGGGAAGAGCTGTTAAAGGTCACGATTAAAAAAATTAAAGAATATAGTACCCAAAAAACAATAAAATTTCGGGGGCAGTGCCCCCGAATCCCCAGGAAGGGGGTGCCGCCCCCTTCCAACCCCCGGTTGATTCTCACCCTAGGGGGCCATTTTTTGAAGTTCGTCTAGGGCCCCAATAACGGCAGGACCGGCACTGATCATAGCCATCCATTCAAAAATCAGAGTGATACACATCCTATCCCAGCATCTACTAGAGCTCATAGCATAAGAAAACACCAAAATTTGCAAGCAAAAAGGTTCAAAACATGATCGAACAGCAGCTCGGCAGCAAAGGGGTAGGGAGAAGATTCTTCAGCTGAAATTTACACAAAATCGAGCTCCTAAGGCGAATTGAAGGCATGAACTGACCAAAAGAAACACAATGCCACCAAGAATTCACGCAAGGAAAACCCAAATAGTCACACAGAAGTTGTGGGTTTATGCACTTACCTGTAAAGGTCGGCAGAATGCAAGACAAAAAAAAAGGAGTTAAATTCATGAAACCCAAGCCAAGCACTTCTAGCGAGTTAAACTCCTGATTCCTAATGCCAAAATTGGGGTGATTTTCCTTGTGAAGGGGGGAGAATGGTGAAGAAACGGTGAAGATCCGAGGAATAGAGAGGAGTCGTGCGCGTGCTGTGCGGCCGAGAACAACAGTGAGGTCCTGGGTTTTTTTTTTTTTTCAAAATTGCTTCAAAACTTGAAAAGAAAGGAAATTTAAAAACAATAGTGTAAAATTCTAATAGTAGAATCTAATAAAAAAATGCATATCTAAATTTATTTGAATCCTAAGACATTAGAATAAAATGCATAAAGAAAAAGAAACAAAGAAAAGGCAATAAAAAGAATGAAATTATCGAGTGGGTTGCCTCCCACCAAACACTTGTTTATAGTCCCGAACCTGACTGTGTCAGAAGTCATGGTGGCCTGTGTGGGGCTATAATGCCTTTGATTTGCATGCTATCAGACAGACGAACCTCCTTTACTTTCCACTTCCTAACCCAGATCTTCTTTTTCTTCTTATCCATAGTTGCAACTTCAACATTTGGCTTTTCCTCCAATTTTTCTTTAACATCCACTTTACCAGTAATATCATCAATTCGGTACATCTCTTCCTGGTTGGATGGTTGTTCAATGGGCATGAAGACATTGAAAGTGTCATGTTCTTCCTCAACCCTTAAGATGAGCTTTCATTTTTCAACATCAATTAAAGCCCGACCAGTAACAGATCGGTCGGCCTAAAATTAAAGGTAAGTTCTGGTCTTCCTCAATGTCTAATATAAGAAAGTCCACCGGAAATATAAATTTGCCTACTTTGATGAGCACATCTCTAATCACCCCATGTGGATATTTTATGGACCTATCAGCTAGTTGCAATGAGACATTCGAAGCTTTTGCATCCCCAAGTTTAACTTCCTGTAGACAGACAAAGGCATAAGATTGATACTTACACTAAGATCACATAATACATTATTAAAATTAAACTGTCTAATAGTACAAGGTATTTTGAAACTCACTGGATCTTTTAATTTTGGAGGTAGTTTATTTTACAACATTGCACTGCACTCCTCTGTCAAAGGTACAGTCCCGAAATCCTCTAACTTTTTCTTATTAGAAAGAACTTTCTTCATGAACTTGAAGTATTTAGACATCTATGCTAGAGCTTTTGCAAATGGGATGTTTATGTGCAGCTGTTTGAATACTTCAAGAAATTTTGAGTACTACTTATCCAGCTTGTGCTTCATTAGTCTTTGAGGATATAGAATTGGCGGAATGTAGGCTTTTACTGCTGGTCTGTCTATCTTTTTATGACTCTTTGCTTTATCACTTCCAATTGGTCCCTTTTCTTGTTCATATTGTTCAACATCTTTTGGCACCAAGATTTCCTTTACAACTAGCCTTTCAATCTGAATTTCTGACAATTGTAACTCACTTCTAGTTGTGATGGCATGCAACAGCTCTCTTGGATTTATTTCTGTATCACTAGGCAATGTTCTTGGTGCTCTAGTTGCTACAACCTTTGCAATCTGACTCATTTGGGTTTCCAAATTTTTAATTGCAGCACCTTGATTTTGAAGAGTTTGCTCAGTTTTACCCATGAACTGATTGTTGGCTTCTAAAAATTTCTGAAACATCTCTTCTAAACGGCTATTTTTCACTTGTTGTTGTTGAAACCCTGGGGAAGGAATGACTGTCTGACTATCTTTCCATGAAAAATTTGGATGTTGCCTCCAACTTGGATTATATGTCTGTGAGTACGGGCCACTCATATTTCTCTGATTATTTCCCACATAATTGACATGTGCATTGTCAGATGTGCTAAGATGTGTGACAGGACAATTAGAAGTGACATGACTAGCATAGCAATAGTCACAGACTGGAGATATTTGGACCACATTAACAGATTGTTTTGATAAAGTATCTACCTTTTTTGTTAAGGTTGCTAGCTGAGCTGATATAGAAGTAAGTGTATCGACCTCATGAATTCCAGTAGCCTTAGGCATTGAGCGATCCGAGTACCATTGGTAGCTGTTAGCTACCATCTTCTCAAAAATTTCAACTGCCTCTTCGTAGGTCTTGTCCATGAGTGATCCCCCAGCAGCTAAATCGGCATGCTTTTTATTCTCATCAGTCAACCCATCGTAGAAAGTTTGCACAATGAGCCAATCTGGGATATCATGATTTGGGCATCTTCTCAACATGTCATTATATCTGTCTCATGCCTCAAAAATTCTCTCTTCCTGATTTTGATTGAATGAAGTAATCTTTCTTCTAATTTTCAATACCCTACCCGGTGGAAAGAATTTATCCATAAATTTCTGTATCAGATTCGTCCAGATAGTGATAGAATTTGCTGGCAACGAGTAAAACCAAGTTTTGGCTTTACCACTTAAAAAGAAAGAGAACAATTTCATTTTGATTGCTTATCCGGTACTCCATTCATTTTGAACATCTCACATATCTCTTCAAACTTCCTCATATGTTCATTCGGATCCTCTTCTGGCAATCCATTGAACTACACCGTTTGTTGGACTAATTGGATAGTCCATGACTTGATCTCATAATTTGCTGTAGTAATAGCCAGTGGAACTAAACAAGTCAAGTTGCTCCTAACGGTGGGCATGACGTACTCCCTCAATGGTCTGTTTGCGTGCGTAGCTGGCTTATTCCCTGGAGCAACTTGATTACCATTACGTGGAGCCATTGAATTATCATTATCACCTACTAATTCAGCCATCTTTCGCACAAATTTTTGTTGTCTGCGTCTGACTCTGAAAGTCCTTTCAATCTCTGGGTCGTTTGGTTGTAAGTCTTCTACTCCACTCCTACGCATGCAAATCTGTAAAACAAAAATAAAAGTTTTAAGCTAAAGCAAAATTGAATACTATCAATATTAAATTCAGTCCCCGATAACGGCGCCAAAAACTTTTTCGTCAAAAAGTGTATTCAAAATCCGCAAGTGCACGGGTCGAACAAGTAATATAATGGATAAGGAGTCCGAGTTATCGTTCCCACAAGGAAATATTCAAGTACTGAATGTTCAATTCACGCTTTAGTTTAAACAATCACAATCTTAGGTTTGTTGTAAAAGTAATAAATAACCAAAAATAAAAATTAAACAAACTAAGTAGAAGTAAATTATTTATGAAAGTTTTTCAAGATTTATGTGAACTTGGAACTCATAACTTCAGCACTATAGATTCCCCTAGCTACTCGTTCATTGATTCAACAAAAATCAATCTCCGTTAATGATCGAGTTCGCGTAACTAATTAACTATTCCTCTCGAAATTAGCTAATCCTACTAAATTAGGCCCCCTCACCTATCTCTAAGTGAGCGTGTTAACAACCCTCTTAAATGCATTAATAACAGGAAACTCATGTAAATATTCCCGATGTTCAATTTACGTGACCGCACTAACCACAAGCAAATCTCTTTATCTTATCTAAATTAATGTCCTTTATCGCCTAATCTAATTTATGCATCCCTCTCTCGAGTTCAACACAAACCAATAAACATCCACAAATTCGCCCGTCAAATAAGTAAAAGCCATACAATACAACGATAAAGAATTAACTAGAAATCAACTTTTAAGCATTGAATCAACAAACAAGCAACTAGAGTTCACAATAGGGCTATATTGTTCGTCCCAAAAAAAAAGAATTAGCTACTCATAGAGTTAATAAAATTAAGCATAAGAGAGTAGGAATCCATCACCGGATTTTGATGAATAAGGATGAAGAAAAAGAATATTGCTCTTCCGATCTCTTCAATCCAAGACTTTTCTTCAAAAACCAAATCCAAACTTGCATGTAAAAACTCAAATAAACTAACTAATTTAATGTATATGTGTATCCTCACTCAGAATACTAGGTTAGACCCCCATTTATCAGGTCTAAGAAAACCTCATAAAAGCATAAAAATTGTACATAAGTCTTGCCATAAAAAGAATTCTGATTAAAATAGGAAACGTCAAAAATCCGCGAAAACAGCATCACGCCGCCGCATGAGGGGGTCATGCGGCCGCACAGGTCTTTAGCATGTGGCCGCCCTGGCCACATAGGCCAAAAATGCACGGCCTCGCTTTTCTTTCGTCCTCTGAAACCGGTCGCATGGCTAAGCCGAGCCGCATGAAAGGCTGCCTGTTTTCTGCTCCAGAATGTGGCCGCACGCCAGCTGGTGCGTCTTTCATTTTCTGACTTAGTTTGTTTTGATCTCCAATCTTCATAATTCGTACAACATTGATCCAAAATCGTTCATTTTGACTTCATCTTGAATTTAACCTACAATTTTACCAAACTAACATAAATACAAACTTTTAAACACATTATCACATAATTAACAACTTATATAGGGGATTTAAATCAACAATTCAACGCCTATCATTGATACATGGTAAAACTTACATAGTATCTGATATGATAGCATGCAACAGCCACCATCAAATTTATTTTTGAACTTTGTAACAATATAGTAGTGGTGTCATATAAATTCATTTCTCTTTTATGTGTAATTTATAGTGGGGTTCATTAGTATTGTAAAATAGGTAATTTATGTGTCGTGATAATTCCTTTCGTGGAGCAATGTAAGTAAATAGTAAAGATCTTAGCTTTTGTTCTTTAACGTGTTTTCTTTGATTTTTCAATTTTCATGTGCTTTTTAACTTCTAATCTTTCATCATGTTGTCAAGGCAGAGAAGAAAGATTCACATAGGAAATATATATGCCATGAAGATAATGTATAAAAAGTTTATCACCAAGGAAAAAACGGCTAATGAAATTGGAACACATTGTATCAGATCAGTTTAATCATCAAGATGTATTTACATTTCAAGATATTTTATCTCTCTGTAAGTCTTGATGTCACATTACTATATATTCTTTTGTTATGTTGGCTAAGCTTATATAGATATGAGCATAATATGTGGGAGGATATAAATGTAGAATTTGAGTCTTGTAAAGGTGGAGAACTTTTTGATCAAATAACCAAGTCAAGTAGAATTTGACAATTCAGTTCATAATATGTATTAGCTTTTAGCATTGCATATCCAAAAGTCATTAAATGAACTTTATTTTGTCCAGAAATGGAATTTTAACAATTCATCAATACTTTTGTTTATGAGTGATGTTTTACAAGATCACTGACGCTAAACACATGCACTTGCTTTTATTTCAACTTATCATTTAACACCGAATACACTACGAAAGAAACCAATTGTATTAATAGCATTTTGTCTTTGTTTATTTTAAAAAGAAATGAATAAAAGAGAAGAAATAGATAGAAAGAATATCAAGATCCTTTCAACAAAGAAGGGGGGGGGAACTTAAACGTCTAAAGTGGTTTTCCCAAATTTATATTAGGATGAAAAATTTTAATGATTTTTATAATAATAATACAACAAATATTTTTTATTCTGTAATTTTTTATTGTAGATATTTTATTATAGTCTTATAGTTAATTATTTAAATTATTAGTATTGCGAATTTGTCTTCCCGTGTAACGCATGGGTGCAAGACTAGTGAGGTATAAAAGTAAATAGTTTGATATGATGGTGTAAAAATAAAAGAACTAAAAAAAAGGGTTAGAATGTTTAATTTTCTCTATTTATTTTATTTTCTCATTTATATATTTTTGGGCAATATGCAGCAAAGGTCTCTGGCCTTTGCATTTATTTTCACTATCGACTAAATGCATATATTTAATTATTAAAATGTTGTGAAGTCTATTTGGTAACCCTTTAAATAGAATACTATTATAAATGAAAATTAAATTTTAAATTCGTGCCACAAGAGAATACGGAAAAAACAACGCATTTGTGCAGAAAAATTACACATCTGCATAATGATAAAATTTCAATTTAAGTTTCGCATACCTATTTTGTCATTATTATGTGCACATATTACTTTTCTATATTATAAAGTGCCGTAAATTTCAAATTTAATTTCTAAATTTGATTTAAATTGTTGCCAAATGGACCATAACTTTTAAATTAAATATATGTATCATGATAAAAGTGCAAGTGAACACAGTATATTTCATGCACATCATATTTCATAATATATTATATATTTATGTTAAAATTTTATTGGTATTATGTAGAAAAAAATTTTGATTTAAAACTAGAATGTAGTGTGTCAAAAAGACCACTTGATCCAAGTATTTTGTTACCAATGTATTTATTTTATATCTATTATATTAATGTGTCATTTATCTACCAATTAATGTGTCACGTCTCTATCTCTTTAACATAATAAATTAAGAGAACTTTCAATAACTAAATTAATATCCATTATCACAAACTTGTTGAGAAAAATAGAATTAAGAGAAGACAACTCCAATTGTTGTGGTATTCAAGTGAGTTTGACACAGCATCAACTAGATCATCCTATAATAGTAAATAAAAAAGTACTAGAAGTTCTTCAATTTCTTAGCACCAGCCAGGGTTCTCGCGCTAACTCTACCTAACTATATTTTCACAAATCATATTTATCATTGGCGATGTTGTAAAGCGATGATTCTTAGTAGATTACACGTTATTCTCTTTCTCTTTGTTCTTAGTAGATGATTCTTAGTAGATTGCACGTTATTCTTAGTAGATGATTCTTAGTAGATTACACGTTATTCTCTTTCTCCTTGTTCATTTTTATTCCTTCACTTTATTACATGTTAATGATATAAAAAATCTTGACTAATAACAAAAACGTGAAGTTGAAAATAGTGATACCATTATTAAATCCTTGAACACTTTTTTCCATACTAATAATGTAGTTACCAGCTGGAGAAAAACATCAAATCTCATGAAATGTTTCTTATTTTTTGATAT
This sequence comes from Nyctanthes arbor-tristis, assembly GCA_963692815.1. Taxonomy (NCBI): domain Eukaryota; kingdom Viridiplantae; phylum Streptophyta; class Magnoliopsida; order Lamiales; family Oleaceae; genus Nyctanthes; species Nyctanthes arbor-tristis. The sequence goes on along the minus strand of CAVNYN010287714.1, from coordinate 53,483 downwards.
CATGAAATGTTTCTTGTTCTTTTCTTTTCTTTTTTTTTTTTTTACGGGAAATGTTTCTTATTAATTGAAATAAAAAAAATTCACTCACGTAACATTATTTTAGTGAACTATTTTTATAAAAGTGAAAAGGGTATATGTATTTAAACAGCAGTAATTTATAAGGTTTTTGGATAAATGAGCCAATGACTTGATTCTACATTAAGGTCCGGCTGCCAAAAACATTAGTGGTTTCCATCCCGATTATTATTATGAGAAGTTTGGTCATTAGTTCCTTTCACAAATACTATGCATAATCGTAATCTAAATTTTGGGGTCCACAAATCAACCTAACTAGCATTTTTTTATTATTTTATTTAATTTAATTCTTTCAAATAACAATTATTTTCAAGACTATATTAAAGTCGTCCACCGACTACGTGCACATATTCAAAAATAAAACATTTTCCGTCTTATTTAAAAACTTCATACATATGACGCTCGTATCGTGCTCCAATGATTAAGGACCTGTTTAGTTAGATTTATAAAATCAATTTACAAAGGGAATTTATAATGAGTGAAAATGAGTGGTGGAGATTTAATTGAAGTTTGAAATGTGTGGTGATTGTTAATTAGTTGTCAAATCAAAAATTAAATCATAGTAAGTGAATTTATAAATTACAAAAATAAAAAGTACCAAACAAACTCTAAGATGTTTGCATTCTGAGCCGGATGTTTCGAGTTCCAACGACACCCGGCTCTTCCCAAATTCCCTCACCTCCCCTATATCCACCTATATTAGGGAAAAAAAGAGAAAAAGGGAAAAAAAAAACGTCATGGTTATTTGTCTGTATTAGCTCTTCTTTTGTCTGATCCCGATATAAATAACCTTTTCATTTGAAAGTTTAAATTAAATTATGGGAAAGTATGTAATTGAGGTCCTCTGACTTTTTAGAAGAACTGCAATCAAGGTCCTTGAACCTTTCAAAATGAGTAATTGGGACTCACATATTTCATTTTTGTCAGCACAATCCTTAACATTTAGTTAAGTAGGTAGTAAAATACTAATGATCATTTCGGCCAAATCATCATGAGTAACGCTACAAGAACAACTAAAGTGACACCTTGGTTGCCACCCCCTTGTGAGAGAGGGTGACAGTACCCAAGATGGTATATGTTGGGTAGTAAAATAGTGTTTTTCAATCATCATAATTTCAAGTCTTTAACATAAATGATACTTTTGCTTTAACAATTTTCATTGTTCTAACAAAAGAAGGTTAAAACTTGAAATGATGAATATTAATTTGATAAATATCCATCTGAATTTATTTAATTATTTTTTTAAAAAGAAATACTGCCTGAGTTTTATTGTGGTTTCTAGGCTTCCACGTAAACTCGACCAGGGGATTTGGATACTTCTACCCTTTTATTACCTCCAAACAATATTTACAACTATAAAACAATAAATGAACAAACCAATTGCCCATTGGAAATCCTATTGTTTTTCTCTGCACATATAAGGAACGTCTAATTTTTCTATACTAACGAATCTTATTTTAACCTCTCAGGCTTACCGGGGACCACATCTTCAATCCGGGACCTTCATGAGCCTTCTGAATTTATTCAATTTAATCAAAACTCAACTTGAAAATAAATTTAAAAAATTAAACTCAATAAATCCCCTGCCCTGCGGGAGCTGAATTGAGCCGAGATGCGTGTCTGCGGAAGGTTTAACAGGTAGCTAGAGCTAAACAGTACTTTGGCAAATCAGGTCAGCGAATCTAAGTGGTGATGTCACGAGGATTTAATAATTTTTTCTTTATATAATTATATTCTCAGTTACATTTTTAAATTAATTTTCATACACCTTGAAAGTGATAGTCAAAATGTTTATTATTATCGAACACAAATTTACACATTTGTCATTTTGTAAGGTTTGGAACTGTATCGGTAGGTTGATTTCATCTTTTTTGACATTTGAAAACAAAGAGGGTTTTTAAACTTTAAATTATGAATTTTAAATTGCTAACTAATGACATTATCAATCCATAATTTTTTAATCTGTTGGTGAAAATGTTACCCTAACTATATAGCATGTAATTAGCTGATGTGATGCCAAACACGTGTTTCTTAGTCACCCATCAAATAATAAGTGGGTGATAATTATTCGTTGATTTAGAATATAATTACAAGTTGATTATACAATTATGTAGATATATGATATATATGATTAGTACAATTTCATTGACTTTGCCTACACCATCTCCACTTGTAGTTTTCTTCACTTCTATCTCCACAAGCACAAGAAGTAAAAGGCAAATACGAAAGCAGTTGACCAGGTTCGTTTGGTGTAACTTTCGAAAAGTAAAAAATAACTTTTATAAGTTAGGGATATTCCGACAAATTCGTGAGAGTTTTGTTAGCTCAAGAAATTCTTCCTCAAGGTTATACAAGCAATCTCTAACACGATGTTTACAACACTCATGTTATTTATCAAAATTTCATTTTGTCTCAAGTTGAAATTTATATATTAGGATAATCAACTAAAAAACTAACATAACAGTTGAGCTAATAAAGTAATTTTAATTTGAAGACACCAAGTATCTCCCTTATGAAGACACTGAAACACCCGATATATGTGATGTCTTTACCCTACTAATTTGCACGTAATGTCTTTACCCTACTAATTTGCACGTAAGCTCATAGACTCACATTTGAGGTAGCAAAGAAATCCCGAACTTTTAGTAGCCAAATTGAACTATATATCATTAACCATAGAAAAACTCAATGTACAACCTATGATGTATATAAAGATTTAATTTATACATATAAATTCCAACCTTAATTAACTGAAGTGGCACAAACAAATATAATATTAATCCCAATTTGCAAAATCAGAAAGGATTCCACATGGAAGGTTGCAATCCAACTTCAGATAGATAACTGTCTGAACTTCCGTCCCCAAAACTTGGGGAGTTTTTGCTTTCATCCATTTTTGCAAGATGATAGAACAGAGCTTTAATCGCCATCTGATCAGAAGAAGCACAGTTGTTTGATGATAATGATGAATACATTCCCAGATGATCTGCAGATATCCCTTCAAAATTCGGGATCATGAATTTGTTCGACAACTCTGCTGTTTCTGAGAAATTGGTTTGGTTCGGGGTCGAAATGGAGAAGCAGGGCACTTGCTCGCATCGGTATTATTATTGTTGTAATTGAATTGATCATTTGGTCTAGACTGGCTTTGGTTGAAGGTGACACAGGGGTTCACTAATGGTGGCAAAGCAGAGGAGTTTGATGTATCTTTCTTGGGGCTGCTTTGGGTTTCTTGTTTTGCTTCAACTTCTCCTTTCTTGCAGAACAATCTGCATAATACCCAGTCCTCCTGCATGAATGATCAAAAGCATTATATGTTAATTGACACATAGAATAAGTTGATAGCTGACACATACATACTTGGGACACTTCTTTTGATGATCCTTTCAATTAAGATCGACTCACGTCTTGATATGGTATCAGAATTCAGAAGGCTTAACAAGTTATCTCTAAAGAACAATTTTATTTGATTGCAACCCAATAATGAACATGCACATCAATTTCAAGATTCATTTGTTTAAATGAGCCATCATCTTGTACAGATTCCACCCGCAATTATCAAATCAAATGAGTAATGTTACTTTCCCTTTTTATCTTACTTATCGAGTGATTTGGTCTATAAAAATTTTAAAAGAAGTGTGGAGTGAAAAGACATTATAGCCTCACCAGGTTACCTAGTAAGAAAGGAAGTCATAGAGGGTTACTTCGTAAGTAAGGAAGACATAGAGGATATAATTATTCTTTTTAATAATTTTTCATTTTTAATCTTTTACCAACGTCTAATAATAATTATACCGTTAAACAAAACGGGGGTGGGTTGTTTTCTTGATGTAATTAAGAAGATTCTATTTTGGTTTTAACATATGGCGGTAGCTAAACTCCAGGAAACAGAAAGGACAAAATAGATAATTTTATCCAGAAAATATCAAAGAATTTGATAAAAGACAAAAATCCCATTAAGAAATTGGCTAAGTAGACGTCAGTTTTGACAAGTTGCAGATGCAATTATTAAAAATTAATTAATCAACTTGATTATCATTGGCAAGCTTAAACTAACTTAACAATAATAATAATACTAATAATCATAATTAAGAATCTAATTAATTAAAAGAGATTACCTTAACAGGAGAAATTTTAGGAGGGCCTAATGGTCCTTCAAGGCGAAACTCATGAATGACCCAGTCGGTTTTTCTTCCTTTGGGTGCCCTACCCTGGTAGAACACTAGTGTCTTTCTCATCCCTACTAGGGTTCCATTTCGGAATATCGACCGGTCTTTCCGGTGGCCTTCCAATACCCAGATAGTGTTGCCCGGTTTGTCCGTAGCCCGGTAGCATATTTCCTATCTCGTTGGCTGTAAAAGTACCACTCCTTAGCCCCAACACATGCTGTGTCTGTAACAACAAGAGGTCTCTATAGAATCATTGCAACAAACTAATAAAGTATTGACAAATAAAAAATCTTCACGGAATTTCAATACTTTTGATAAATGAAGGATCGACAAGTATACGCAACGTAGCCAATTAATGTCTACGTATTTTATTTGGCTGGAAAACCGGGTTTGATATTTCACCATCTCTAGTGTACTTGATAATTTTTTTCGGAATATGATAAGAAAAAGATGGTGGGGCGTGAAAGTGACAATTGGGCAGGGAAACACGTGGCTAGATGCCAATGAGATAGAGATCTCTAACTCCAATAATTGTGAAGGTGGCAAATTAAGTGTCAAAATCCTGAATAATTCATAATTAAAAAAAAAAAAGAAAAGAGTGGGGAAAAAATATGAAAGAATTTATTCAGAAAGAAGAAGGAGAAATTTGAAAGGTGATGATGTTGAAACCCATAAAATCGAGTCCCATTAGATTGACTAGTAAAGAGGACACGTGTGCGGTTGAGATTAGGAACAAAGCTGTGAATGATATGACTTGGAATTCTCTTTGTTATCGGAAATCACTATCACCATCTTTTGGTTAGGATAAAACCAAGTGTCAATTTCCATAAAAAGGTGTTTGAATGAGAAATTTGTAATCTACACACGCTTCGGGATTTATCGATATGTTAACAAGTGGTCGTGAGATTTAAACTCAAATAAGATGCGGTTCAGCTTTATTAATGTGTATAAGTTAGTATCAATCCAAAACAATCTCAACTTTAGCTCTAAACAGCGAAACCACTTCAGGGAAATCATTCAGATAGTTCAAAAGCTATTTTTTTTTTTTTTTTTGCTTTTGAATCTATTTTTTCGCTTTTGAAAAGTCATTCCTAACAAACAAATGCACTAATTGGGCAAGTACCCTATTCTTTTTTTGTAAGGCTATTGGGGATTATATTTTGTGGAAAGCAAAATATATTGGCCAAAGAAGGACCAATAAGTCTTTCACCAAAATCATTTTCCTAGTTATCCAAAGCCTTTCCTTATGAAGTGTTATCATCTAGCTAGTTTATTGACACATTAGGAATATAAAGCATATACGAAAAGATATAAAGCAATTAAAAAAAAAACGAATAAAAACAAATAAGTACAAGAACATGATTGCCGACTCTAAATAATAGTAGTAATCAAATAGAATACGATTTGTATACAGCTAGACTCGAGACGTGGTTTCATCTGGCTCAAATGTTTAATGTTAAAATTACTTACGCTTTACATCCCCGTAAAATCAATAATAGTAAAAGCACAAAGAGCACATTCTCACGCAGACAAAAGTATATCGGGTAATAATAACAACAATAGAACAGACAAAAGCAAGGAAAATGAAGTGCACTTAGCAGACAAAATAATTAATTTGGTTTTCTTTCCTCATAGGCAAGAAAAACAAATTTCTACTGTTAATTAATTAATTAATTAACTACAATATAGTCTTTTTCTTTTTCCTTTAGATAATCCTGAAATGAACTATAAATTCCTGTCCACTGAACTACATGATGAGTAGATGGTTCAGTTGCTATAATAAACAATCACTACACAATAATTTCCGTTTTCCAGAATGATCATAATTAGTGCATGGATATACAAAATTGTTTAAGACGGGATATTCTGTCAAAAGTTTAAGTATATAGACGAGATGAAAAAGTGGATATTAATATTGACTTACCAGGAACGTCCCATGGTTCGCACTTATTGAGGTCAACTTCGATCAAGAGAGGGTTGAGGTGGCCGCAACCGGTGACCCATTTCATCAAGTAATCACATATTAGTTCCTCGTCTCTTGGCTGGAACCGGAACCCCGGCGGCAGTTTTGCCTCTATCATGCTTAAGCTACTCATTTTCCGGCACGGTGGAGGTGGTAGAACAGAGATACAGAAAAAGAGGGAGAGAGAGAGTATGACTTTGAAAATGCCTAACAAGAAGGCCAATGAAGAGGGGGTATGGAGGTGAATATATATAAATAAAAAAATCTGATATTTTAAAAAAAAGAATAAAATAGTACTTATTATAGTAGTTTAGAAATTTTATTAAATTCGTTAGTCAAGAAAAGGAATTTCGTGTTAGAAAGAAGTATTGGTGTGGTTTCAAGTTGGGGGCTTTGTTGCTACATGTAGGGATGACGTGGCTTTACATTTGGACCTCCACTGGCTGATGTGGTTATTTTCTTTGACACGGATGTTTTGGTTTTTTTTAAGAACATTTCTAGTACTTCGAATATACTGAACTCGATAGTTATAATCAACCGGTACTGTTTATGGATAGAGTGCCCAATTATTTACTACTTTACGTAATTCAAGACCAGTCATGTCTAATTTAAATTGGGAGCATATTGAATTCGGTACACTCGAAATACTATACGTACTTTGATATTCGTTTTCTATAAATTCAATGAATTTGTTCAACTTAGTCACTCAAAGTATTTGAAAGGATAAACAGCTGAACGGATAATTTTTTTTAAGCTCATAGGCAAATACCTGGACTCGAAAATTCAAACTCGAGATGAATAATGGCATATTTAGTGTAATAATGTTGTAACGAAAGGTGATTTTTTTTTTAAGAAAATGCATGATTTTGAGGAATATCAGTTACTTAGTAAAGTTAGAGGGCATGAGGATTAACCGATTAACTGAACTCTCTTGCCATTTCATGGTAACATAAATTCAAAAATCCTCTTAATCATATTAAGATCTGTATTAGAGTATATACATAAACCATCTTTTTTACTCTCAAAGTCGATTAATTCCATTTCATCTAAAAGACGAATACATACTGATTGGACCACTGTCGAACATTAATCTTAAACACACTCGTTAACATATATATCCAAACATGAGTACCAAGAAATCAAATCAAGTATCTGATACGAGATAACCTTTACATAATGGACAAAATATACCCCCACTTACCCTCTTATATAAAGGCGTTATGACCCTTGTTTTGTCACTTTATAATTGAAAATTTTGAATGGGATTTAGCACTACTTTCTTGTTTAACTTTTTAGCCTACATTATTTGTGGTGTAACCACTTATTAACCTCAATTTGATCAAAATATATGGCCACTGTCCACGTCTAAATCTAACAATTGATCACGCTACCATTATAAATTTCAGTCAAACAGTACCTTTGATGTGTCCTCGAAGACTGAAAGAGAATTCCAATGACTATTTTTCAATATGTTAAAGAAAAGAATGTGTGTGTGTATATATATATATAGTACCAATTTTCAGTTTCATAATTCTAGCTAATACCACATACTAAACATATATATATATAACGTGCATCTTTTATCTAGTGACATGAAACTATAAGAAATAATGAAATATATTATGAATAATTTGTCCACTTGAATTTAAAAGCACATACTAGTTTGTGTAAAATATAGTAGTATTATGAGAGATCTACTCTTTGAGGCAGTGTATGGTGAATTGTCAAAAAAAAAAAAAAAACGGGAGGAGAAAAATAAAGCGTATAAGTAGAAAATAGCAAAGATTATGGTTAAACGGCTGTAACTTATTACACGGTACAACCATCCAATTAAGAAAGTTCACTTCAAATGGCAATTTCGATCTCATTAATGAGATAATGTTACATTATGAGATTCAAAAATTTCTCTCTTTACTAACTCAGATCACGAGCTGGCCTCGCCTCATTAGATGGAAGTGAGACACAGTTTTATGAGGTGACTTCTTCTCAAGTTTGGACAATTGCCGTATGTGAAAAATTAAAACAGTGCACAACGTAAAACGGTACTAGTATTGTCAAAACTATCATATTTTCTTTCCAATCTATAAAAAGGAAAATAGAATAGAACAAGTTGACATTTGTAGGTAGAAGTAGTTCATTGGTTGGCGTTATAACATGAGCACAAGTTGGCCACCAAATTAATGAGTGCAAAGTCTAAAAGTTTCATGTCATTCTTTTGTTTGAAAAATACACTCTCATCCATTTATACATGTAATTTTAGAGAGACTTTTGAGTTAAACCTTGCTCTTCCCAAACACGAAATTTGGTGCAAAAGAGTACCAATTATTAGTCTTGAACTTTTCTAACAAGTGACAATGGCAAAATTGTGGCTAAAAGTGTTAAAGTAGGCAATTTTTCTATGAAAACAATGCAATCTTCATAATATGGAAACCACAATTGTAGGGCTCCACCTCAGGCTCTCGCGTTGTTTCCACAGAAATTTGGGTTAAGAAGGGATCATAAACTCATATACATTAAACACGTTACTTCAAGCTATATTTTTGTCCGACGGATAAAAGCCCTTTATGGTACAAGTTGATAAAATGTTCAATTATTTAATGCCGTGTGCTCTTCCGATCATGATGTTCACGACCTCTTCAAACAAAAAGAGAATGTAAGGATGCATAATAAATGTTTTACTCGTTAATGTTCTGAAAAATGATCCGATAATTAGATCATCATTATTACTCTACACTCGATCGTGTACTTCCCAAAATTTTAATTTCGAAAATATATAGTTACCATTTTTAGCATTATTTGTGGGCAACACTCATTATTAATTTGATAAGAATTAGGGCACTATCATACAGCCCAACACTGAAAATGAAATATTAAAGGCCTTTTGAGTATGCAAATGTTTTGTTTTGACCATTAAAATAGAAAGGTTTGTCCAAATACCTTGAATGATTTAACCACACATCTTTATTTTGACAACAACCTTTGAAATTATCTTGATCCTTTACATTCCCATCATCTCAAAATTCCTATCAATCGTCATCTAAATTTGCCAAATGTCCTACAGTACTTGGCGCGATCCAAAATTTCTCTCCAACTTTAGGTCTACGTGAATCTTACCCGACCTTGTTCTAAGAATCAATATGAACTACAACAGTCGAATATATCGTTAAGAAAATCATTACCTGAAAGTAATATATAAAAGACAAAGTAATATGTCAAGATGGTGATATCTAAGAAGGAAAAGTATTTGCATTATTGTCAAGTTGTAAATTTGTCAACTTTGTAAATGTTCATTAAAATAATGTTAAACATAATACCAAATTGATGTTTACTTGTATATTATCTTAATAGAAAGAATCTGAAAAGAATTTTTGAAGGGGTCAAAAATGTTAGGTACCAGAATGAATACCCTTATTAAGGAGGGTTTTGAAATCCCAGTATCCTAACAAAGTTGATAAGACTCTATTATGCTTAAAGTCTTTAAATAATACTAAAGAAAACCTTAACTTTAGCACTGATATATAAATAAATAATATAATGCAAATTTTTTAGCAGTTGGAGGAGTTGTCCTTGTTGCACTTTTCGTCCCACGTGAGTGTATGGATATATGTCATGTGTAGATTTAAAAATTCACGTGAAATACATCTATACACCCACAAAAGACGGCCTAGAAGTGCCATAAAACTATTATAAGTAATAATATACACTTGGATTTGTGGAACTAGTTAGCAGAAATTTTCTAGCACGCTTATATGGTGTCGTTAACGTACAGTTAGATAACCCCAAAAAAAGAAAAAAAAAAAAAAGGAATCTAGTTCATTTATTTTTCAGCCTGGCATAAAATGCTAGACAACTGGAATCTTGCATTTTACCCGTCTACATCTTATTAAATTCGGACCTCCATATTTGTCTTGTAGAGAGGCCGCGATTAAGAAGTAGCCTATGAACTATTTAAACCCCATCATATCGAGCACAAAAGTGAATTGGCTTAATTGTTTTCAATTCTTTCTTCATTATAAACTCGTAAGTAGTTTTATGGTATTTTAGGAGATACCTGCATCTATTCGCCTACAACGGAGCCGGTCCGATGGTGCTAGAAAATTTTTAATAAACTTCAAATCACTTACTCACTTATATTCATACTAACTTAAGGAGCAAGTGAATCAGACTATGGCCATTTTTACTGCCACATATCTTATAAGTTATGGGTAATTTTCACCCTAGATCCCCAACCTTTCAATTTTGTATCAATTTTCTCTCCATTCTTATTTTTTGGCCTATTAGGCCCTCAACCTTTCATTCATTATCATTTTAGGTCCCCAGCGTCACTTTTCATTCCCAGCCTTCCAATTTTCATTATTAACTCCTATCAATATGACTGTTACTTCCTTAATTCTATATTTTCACTATAGGTCCCCAAACTTTCAATTTTTATATAATTTTGTCCTCATTATTTTTTTGGCATATAGGATCCCTAACCTTTTATTTATTGTATTATTATGTCCCCTGATAACACCTTCTGTCATCAAACTTTCAAGTACTAATGTTAATTTCGATTAAAATTACCATTATGTTCTTAATTATTTAAATAAAAAAATAAAAAAATATATAAAATAAGAACTCTACCCATCATAGTCCGTATTTATAACAAAAAACTCGATCTACACCGAACTTGATGGATACATAATCCACGTAAAAAAAAGTTTCCGATCCAAGAGTCAATGCAACAAATCAGATCAGGTTTTTCAATTAATCACATATTATGTAGTGGATGTGGATCAGAGGGGATTCACAAAAAAAAAAAAATCATTTTCAATTTACAAAAATGAAACAAAACCTTAATTCGCTAATTCTAATTTTTTGTGGATTCCACAATTGGTGGATCAGATCAAGTTAAGATGGATAATAAATCATGGGCAAATTAACATGAAAATCATAAAGTGATACAAAAAATTAAATTAGAATTAAAGTATTAGAGTTATGTTTATTTTTTTATAAATCAAAAATCAATTTTTTTGGGCAGATCTACCTAATATGTATAAGCTACGTGATTTGTGGTAGATCGAGAAATTGGATACACGTGATTTGTTGTAGCTCGAGAAATCGGATCCGATTCATCACGCTGATATTGAGATCAACAAATTTTTTCAACGCATAATTGATATCCAATGAGACCGGTATAGATCTAGTTTTTTTGTTATCATTATTTTCGACTGTTGTCATTGAGTTGTGATGGAGTGGGTTAGAGTGGGTGGACTTCTTATTTTATATTATTTTATTTTTTATTTAAATAATTAATGGTATAATGATAATTTTAATAGATATTAACAGTAAAAATTAAAATATTAGATATGGAAAGTGTTATATGGATATAACATGACAAAAAATGAAAGGTCGATGCTTCTATGTTCCTAAAAAATGCTTGGGATAAAATTCTATAAAAATTGAAAGGTTGAGAACTTATAGTGGAAATAAAAAATTAAAAGTATAATAGTCATTTTAATATGGATTAATGGTGAAAATTGAAAGGTTGGGAACTTAGTAGGCCCAAAAAAGAAAATGTGGACAAAATTAATACAAAGTTGAAAGATTGAAGACTTAGAGTGAAAATTACCCATAAGTAATATCCCAAGTAGGAACGGATCTAGAATTTTCGAGATTTGAATTTAAGTCAGGGTAAATTTCACAAAAGGTCCCCTAACCTTTACATTTTGAATCGCTTAGGTCCTTAACCTTTTAGCGCATCGGGTCCTCAACTTTTCATAAATACACACAAAATGTCTTTACTAATAGAATCCATCTAAAATTCCTTTAAATCATTGACCAAATTACCTTTATACCCTTATTCTTTAAATTAAAAAAAAATTTAAAAATAAAAAAGCAATATAAAAATAAAAAAGGAAAAAAGAGGGAAAAAAAAGAAAGCCCCACCACCCTACCCAACCCCTAACCGGCAGTTATTTTTTTTGCCGAAAACGGCAAAAAACCCCCCCTTATTCATGTTGTCTTTAGCAGTTGAAAGTGGCAGTGAATGTGGAAAGTCTCTTCCCATTTTTTCTACCATTCTAAAAGGCTGCCGGTTAGGGGGGTTGGGTAGGGTGGTAGTAGTTTATTTTTTTCCCATTTTTCCTTTTTAATTTTTATTTTTTTTAATTTAAAAGATAATAGTATAAAGGTAATTTGGTCAATGATTTAACGAAATTTTGGATAGATTCTTTTAGTAGGGACCTTTTGTGCGTATTTATAAAAGGTTGATAACCCATCGCGCTAAAAAAAGGTTAAAGACCCAAGCGATTCAAAGTGTAAATGTTGAGTACCTTTTGTGAAAGGATAAATTTCACATATCGTCTCCAACCTTTGCAATTTGTATCAGTTGGGTCTTTAATCTTTTTTTTCAACGTGATGGGTCCCCAACCTTTTACTTAAGCTCACAAATGGTCCTTGTGAACATATACCGTCCAAATCTGCCGTCAATCCTTTGCGTGCGGTCAACGTGACTTCTTGGCTTCTGGTTCATTACAATAACACCACTCTTGAAAAACCTAGTCCCCCAATCCTTGAATGAACATCTGTGGGTGTTCCTTTCCCACATTTGAATGTGTAGATCTTACTAAAATGCAACCTCTTTTTCCTACCAGTTCTCATTTCTAATCAAACTTGCAAGAACAAGAGGAAAATCTTGGCCTTTTCTACTCAGAATATTAAAATCCACCCTGACAACTGCGACTTCTTCAAGAAAAAAAGTTGTTTTTACCATGTTCTGAAACAAATCCCCCCAAACACCAATTTCTGTCCGCCAACCAAGTAATAAACAAATATATTTTGGGGAATAGAAAAAACCCAGTTGTCAAAGAACCAAGAAATGAGGCTGAAGTTTAAGAGCATAGGTTGAAGAACTTCCCACAAAATAGCTTACAGAAACAAGAAGTAGAGACTCAAAGTAGAGGAATGAGGGGTGTTATGATTACAAGCGTGTGTGAATATAAGGGCTCAAACAAAAGAAAGGTACCCACATTCTAACTTGGTTCAATTCACTTCAATAATTCAAGAAACACAGTGGCCCAGAACCACCTCAAAATAGAGCTCAAAAACTATTAAAAGTGGGATTAAGATTATAATAAAGAGACAACGTGCATAAATAAACAATGGTTGGAGAAAGTTAATGGGAAATGGGAGAAGCATTATTCAGATATTTGATATTTTCGTTACGGCACAAAAGCTTTGAAGTCATGTGAACCGCACGCAAAGGGTTAACGACGTATTTGGACGGAATCCATCCACAAGGAAAATTTATGAGCCTTAATGAAAGGTTGTGGACCTAGCACGTTCAAAAAAGGTTAAGGACCCAGTTAATACAAACTGCAAAGGTTGGAGATGATATGTGAAATTTACCTTTGTGAACCTTTAATTTATAACAGCAACAACAATAATTTAAATATTAATAATAAAATAAGTTTGTATGGCATAATTTTTCCCGCCAATAGTTGGATTTTATAAGGATTATGATGATGTCATTAATGACATGATATGTGAAATTATATTTTTTATTTTTTCTTGAATTATCTTCTTTACTGCATCTTCCTTATCTTTTCTTTTTCGAAATTTATACTGATCTAATATGTCTTCTAATTTCTATAGTTATGTTTGTGTTGAATTCAAATTTCCTTAATTTCTCCTCTTTGGGCATTATCCTCTAATCTTCATCCAATTATATAGCTTCATTCTACCTATGGAAATTCAAATATTTTAATATTTCTCTTCCTTTATCTTTAATTGTTGATTTGAATTAATTTTCTTTTTATTTCCTTAATCCCTTTTCATGATTGCTAGCTTTCGTTTTTGATGTAGGACTTTTTTTTCTTAACTCTTTGTATATCTTTAATTTTTTATTTGAAATAATTTTTTAGAATATTTGAATTAATTTTTTTATTTTTTAATTAATCCCTATTCTTGACCTAAAATTAAAAATCAAGAAAATTCACATTTTCTTGATTTTTAATTTTAGGTTACCAACTGAAGATTCTAATTGGGTGTCGTGTTATGTTTGAGTCTGAATTTCACTTTTAATTCAGATTACAATTCTGCCACTTGTGTCGTGGGGAAATTTTTTTCTTTTTTTCGACGTTTTACTTTATTTTATTTTATTTTTTACCACCCCTTTACCTATAATTGATTATTTTATTACATATGAATTAAAAATATGAATTGATCCCTCTCTCACACACGAACACACATACTACTCTTGCTAGAAATATTATAATAAACATTTGAAGTTTTTTTAAGCATGTTGTAACAATTCACAATTAGTTCCTTAAGAAAAATTCTCGAATTAATTTGACGGACTATGGTTTGATTGGTTTTTTTCTGGAAAGCAAGTATAGTTATATAAATTATTCATTGCCACTGTTGTTTTCCTGAAAATTAATTAATCATACTTAGATTATATTTTACAGAAATTTAATAGAAAATTGTTATTTTGTAGAAATTAATTAATCATACTTATACTATGTTATGTGAAAATTTAACAGCAAATTGATTGCTAATTTTATATTATATGTTTTTTAAAGTATAGTTAATTTGCTATTTCTTTTTTAATTATAAATAGTTAGAAATACAATAAGAATAAAACTTTCTTCCTTCAATAACAATAAAAAAATCCAAATTTAGTATTATACTGAAAAAATGATGGGAGACGTCATCTTTCTTTTCTACCCTCAATCTTTTTAGTTTTGTTACTATGCCCGTGCAACGCACGGGTTGAAAAATCTAGTAATAATAATAATAATAATACTTTCAAAAAAATTAATAATAATAATAATAATAATAGTAATAAATTTTGAGCACAACTTGGGCCCAATGGGCTTGGACTTGGTCTTTTAACTTTTGTCAAATTTGCACGGTCATATGTTGTGTTGAGGGAAGCGTTCATTATCATGATGAATGAATATTTTAGATCCTCGTTACACTTGACAGCTTATTATCTAAAATATTTGTAGCTCCAATGATCATTGTTGAAAGTTTTAAACTTTAAGGACGGTTAATGAAACCGGATGAAACTTCATTTACCGGTGGTGATATTTACCAATCTATACTCTTATTACACACATTTCCCGCCAACCAAGTTTCGGCCATTTTATTACACCGCTGGCACCGGAGCACTGTGAGTCTAACATCTAGGCGGCGACACCCTCTGGGGACAGAAAAGTACGGTCAGGTATACAAGGAAGGGGAAAAAGTTAATCAGTGTCAGAAATGCAGAACTCTGAATTGAGACGTTACTATTTTATAATTGTTCCCAACAAATCCCAGCCGTTGGAGGGCTAGAACGATTTCACAAAATGGACGGCGGGGAAGCCACTCGGAAGTAATAAAGATGAATTCTGTCTGTGAATCACATGGGCGAAAACGTCAAAAAACGCAATTGAAGTAGAAATTGACAAAATGGGAGTGGCTCTGATGAGAGGTCATGGTGTGAAAAATATCTAGTAGGATAATAGAAAAGCCTAAAAACGACAAAACTATAGATTGGGCATAGCCGCTTCGGTAGGAGTCCCATTCTCACGTCAGACGTCTGACGTTTGATCAAAATTGGCTTAAGTAGAGGGGGTCTCAATCTAGCACTATATCGACATATACGTCACATAGTCATATAACAATATATAGTACTATACATATGATGCTAGACTCTTTTTATAGGTAGAGAACCATTCCCACTAATCTCATATTATGACACATTACTTGGTAGTGCTGTTGGAACATTCCCAATTAATGTTGGATTTTTCCCCAATAAAATCAAATACGTTCATATTTGAAGCAGAAAAAAGCCATTTAGAGAGGGAAAAACCCATTTGATGGGCCAAATTTGGCCCCAAATTTAAAGAATCCCCATCCAGTTCTCGGTCCCACAGGTGTGTACAAACTAATAATATTTTATTATGGGTCCAATTTTAATTTTATAGCCAAACAATTATTAAATAGGAGATGAAAATTTTAAATTTTGTGACAACTGAAAAATTAATAGGAGCAAAATTTATTATCTATATGTAAGAAAACAAATAAGATTTCAATTTATATTTTCATGTACATATACAATTCTAAAGTCGTTTAAATAATATAAACAGTGACGTTAAATACATAACGGCCGCTAACGTCCTCACATATTAGTAGGTACGAGTTATTTTTGAATATAAATATATTATAATACATGATAAAATTAAAATCATGTGATAAACCCAAAAACCCCAAAACGTATACCCATGTTTCGCCTATACATTATTTGGAAATGAGTTTTTCCCTCAATTCATTCCACTTGGGTTTTTTCCGCTTGGATTTTTAGCCCCAAATTGGTAATGCTCTTACGACACTAGACGTACGGTATTAAATCATTGACATATATACACGTCAAAAGGATACATGAAATCACATGACATATATATATATATATGCGTTTACGTCACCCTGTGGGTGCTATGAAGGCATCTTTGCTACGTTCATTTGACCAGTCACTAGACAACTGTTCACTATCAATTTTACATTTGATGTGCTTATGCACTAGACATAATAATGTTAAGTTTGTGTATAACATATGAGACATGCGCATCCACAATTGTTATACCTTGTTTACTAGAGAGAATGAATTAACATTTATGCTCTTATTATCTAGTGTAGACATTTCTTGTGGATAAATTTTTTTCACATGTATTCTGTAACATTTCTGTAGAATGTACTGATTTTCTGTACAAGTTCTTTGTGCAATGAATTTCACGTTTCTTTAATAAGGCTATAGTAGAATCCCGAATAGTTTATGTGAATTAATCACTACCCAACAAGTTATATCAAAAGCTAGTATTATATTATAGTATACTATCTGTTTGGTATTGCATACGACACCAAACGCCTGGTACTTAATCAATTTCATAGAATAGACGTGTGCTCTTCCGATCTCTAATAGTTGATGTGAGTAAATCACTACCAACAAGTAGTTAGTATTATATTATACCACAATATCTATCTAATATTATATACGATATCAAATGTATGGTACTTGATCAATTTCATAGAATAGGTGGCCGTAGTTTTTAGTTGAGTTCCAAAACTCCCCAGTCCCCAGGCGGAAGGGGGCCAATGTTCAACAGTACTTGCCAATTCAAGTGAACAGTCCTAGGGTACTTCTTTGTCGTCAACTGAAATTTCCAGTACTATTTAAGCCCGTATTGAGGTGACCAGTATTTTTTACTAAAGAAAAATAAAAAAGAAAAGAAATTCAACTCTTGAATTTTTGGTATGTTCACAAATTTATTATTTCTATTTAAAAAATATAATCTGGTCAAATAAATCACATGGACATATTTAACTGGACTCACTTGTAATACACAAATTTCAGCCACTTATTCTGACAAAAAGTTACAAAATATTTACACTTGATAGAATTTTATTTTTCCACACATTACGTCATTTAATAATAAAGGCAATTACATGAGACGCATGCATTGTTTTGTGTATAAGGTTGATGAAATTCAAATTTAAAAGAGGATGTTCTTTTTCTAATGTTCGTAAGGAGCCTAGTCCCCCCTTTGCCAAACAGAATAAAGACACCTACCAAGGTTTTTCTAAGCAAAATCAAGCATAAAAACATCAAAGCCATTCTTTCCAATGGTGAGGATTTGACAATACTTAAACCCCAAATGAAGTGATTTGACTGTTGATTCATAAGCCACCGTTGGAAATTCCACAGCACTACCAGGCCTATATGTAGCGTAGGTTCATGTTTGTTTGCTAGAATTTATTTGAACTAAGAACAAAATTAATGTTGGAGAAAAAGCTATTATCAAATAATGTACAGGGGAAATATTGTGATTATAGTGTTTGAGTTATTTATTTTTTTACAAATTATTTTGCCATTTCCTTTTTTTCCAGCATACAATTGATATTCAATTATTTACAAAATATTATTTTCTTTAATTTATTACATATTTTTTTAAGGAGAAAGTGACGGGGGAAAAAGGTAAAAAGGTAAGTTAGCCCCTCTTTTACCCAATTCCCCATCCAAAATAGCTTTTTCCCTCATTCCCCCATACACTAATTGATTTTGTTAGAGAAGTTCATTCAACATTAATCTTGCTTTAATGGAGAGTGCCACTCCCATCAACCTAATTGGAATATGGAACACATCCATCTATTTCTGTTGTTCACGCTAAAAAATTGCAATAGGACAACTTAGGGAAGTGATGAAACCGTGCGAACACCTGCTATCTCTATCTGACTAGCAATTTCCTCCGTTGTCCATTGACCATTCATGCACGACAATCAAGTGGTTCTTCCTTATCGTGTCAAACCAGGTCAGCTTCAAACTCTGGTGATGGACGATAAGGGAAGACCATGGATTTTCTAGTAAAGGATCTCTTTGCATGTGAAACTCAGTACATTATTACAAGATATATATGATCGAGTTGCGCAATTTTGCAGAGTCACCAAAGGTCTTTAGAAAAGATGTAATATGAAATTTGAATGAACAGAGATGGCGATAGTATTAATTAAGAGCATCTGCAATTGAATGTTCATTGGAGAAAAATTTTTGCCATGTTCAACTACCTAATCAACTTTGAAATACAAATTAAGAGAGCGAGCCATGATTTTTTTCCCCTTGTCTCACTCGGATAGACAAGATGATATTAGACCAAAATAATCCAGATATATAACATAAATTACCATTAATCATTCCTGATCTATTTTAATTATGTACTAACATTTTCGTCCATTACAATACATGCATGTGTAGGTATATTGAAATGAAGATAGAATATAATTGATATACGGGTGTGCGTGTGACGAGACATGAGCGATAAGACCACAGGCAAATTGGGAATCTCATCAGAGAATTGACAGTTCACAAGCACGTTCTAAAACCAATGCCCGATTGCACTTTTTCTTTTCTTTCTACTATCTATTATTTCTGCTGCTGTGCATATACCAGGAGAAAATCCACTGTTCAACCACCATGAACATATTGAGGAATTAAATACTAATTTTTTTTTTTTTTTTTTTAACTCTTTGGCAACAATCATGTGCTGTAACAAATAGACCCCCCTTTTCTTTCCTACCTAATTTTGTACTTTACCGTCATCACAATGTGTTAAATATTCTGTGTTCGTGTGACGTGCAAATAACATAAACTATTCCAATTTGTAGGATTCAATAATACAAAGCTACAACTGTCTAAAAGCTCAATCATCCAAAAAGTTAGCACAAAGAAGACTGAAACCAAGATAAGTCCATCATTCAAAACTATAAGCATAGATATCATAAAACAGTCTTTGTAGATCAATGGAGAACGGACGACGATCAAGTAACCCACAAAATCTTTTCTAATAAAGAAAAGAGTAATGCTATTTATTTAGAGAAAGGAGTGGATGAATTTTATGTGCGGTCCATCCTCAAATCAGAACCTGCGAGGCCTCTTTATTGGAAGTGAATAAAGGACATTATGCTCGGACACCGACAGCTGAACTCCATAACAACTCTTTTGATAGAGATTTACCTTTCTTTCCCTATCTCACACATGGAGCTGCAGCATGCATGCGTTTAAGGGGCCACAGGAGGGTGGGGTTTGAGCTGCTACTATTACTACTAGCAATTATACAATGTTTCTTTCATTGTTTGGGAGCTTCAATCTAAAGTGCATTGGAATCGTGTTACTACTCTTCAAAAATGCATGCATTAATAATTGTGAGTTCCACTTAAAGAGATTGAATAATTTTTCTCAATGGAGCATAAACCTACGTAGATAATAGATTATTGATTCTTCACATGTCAATAATTCCAAGATTAAGGGTTTTTATACTTTAGCTAAGTGATCACAAAAGAAAAAGATCCATTCTAGTGGGCTTTTCTGCAAGCTGAAAAAGGAGATGACTTTCATCCACTAAAGGAAAACACGAGATGCAACAACCCCTAGGACTACAGCCCTTATTAATACTTAACACTTTTAGGTGTTTGCATTCAATAACAAATCTAAGCAATAAACAGACATGATAGATTGAAGGCTCTGGTCTATAGAATTTCCTGTTATATGTCAATCAACTAAAGCAAACAACGTTAATGGTGCACCAGACCATCACTAAAGAGCTAAACTTTTATGACACAAGTATTATTATGAACAAAAAACAGCCAAGTAATGTCAAATAATGGAAGGTGCCCATATTAATTGGTTGTGGGGAAAGTCACTATGCACTACACAGTGAGGAAGAAAACGAAACCAGATCGGAGACTGAGGTGCATAAATACAGATTATCAATAGAGGTGGCAGCCTTAGAATTTGTATTCATTAATATATTGTTGTCATTTCCCAATAAGTTTCACAATAAAGGAAAAAAAATACTCAATAATTGAAAAAACTAAACACTCTCCAGTGAATGCAAACAGGGGAGTAAGCCCAGTGCATCAAATGCTCCGTTACGCACCAGATCAAAGTGACACACGCATGGGTGGCGCGTATACTAGCACACGAAGAGCATGCGACAGGACAGTCACATGCACAACTCTCATGCCCACTAAAATCATCATGATTGGAAAGAAGCTAAACCCTTTTTGAAAAGCAGAAGAAACAGAGATTTCATATCGCTTTCATGTGTGCGCGAGAGAAGAATATGAAAAAAAGGGGAGACTGCTTAATGACACATTACAATAGAGAAAACCCAGCATCGCGTTTCAGGATTTCGGTCAGCAGTACAAGTCAAAGAAAAACAAGTGATTCCAAATCCCTCATTTATGTACATAAAGCAGGCTAAAAAGTTTTCAAGAAAAGACAGCTACGGACCTCACTAATCACTATCAAAATGTTTAGTAAAAGAAAAGCACAATTCCAGGAAACCATGTTAAGGGCGGAATAAAATGAAAAGTGTTACCGCGAGATTTGCTTTCCATCTCTCGAGTTCGATCCATGCGCTTCTTTGCTGTGACTTTGCTGTCCTCTGTTGCTACCACCATTGCTACTGCTGCCACCACCGCCACCATCTTTCTTCTGCTGCGAAGAAAATAAACCAAATACACCCGATTTTGAAGAGCCCCGAAGTGAACAAACCGGAACATTCAGCACCGGAGTAACACGGACATTAGCTGAATAAGACCTCTCCATTCCACGGTGTTTATATCTAGGGCCACCATAACTGCTGGGACTACTGGAACTTCTCTCTAAGCTATTAAACACAACTTTACCAGAAGAGTTCATCCGAGGACTATCCACTGAAACCCCGCACGCCTGTACAGGGGTCTCCGGTGCTCTCCTCCTTGGGCTACGAACAACTCGAGTCGTTGCATTAGGATTCTCTGATGATAATGCTCGAGGTTTAACAACACGAACTCTGGAAAGAGTACTAGTATTCCGGTGAGAGCTACGAGTGTGAGTACTTGGTTCGTCAGAATCGAGAGAGAGCCTGGGTAGATCATCGTGCTCGTGACCTGATGAAGAAGAGGACAGTGAAAGCCGAGAGGAGATTGACAATGACTCACTGTCCGTATCCTTCAGTAACGGGATACTTAAAGATGAATCAATTGATGCGTTTAATGACGCTTTTGAGCCGCGGTGGAGGAAGTTCTTCAAGCTTCTGGGGGCGTTTTTACTATTGTTATTATTGGATAATGCCGTAGCCTTTTGCTCTTCCTGCTTGGCATTGCTGTTCTGGTAGAGTTTCTTCAGGCCTAGCAGCTCTTTCCAGCGGCTGGAACACCTGGGAGCCTTCGGGGAAAACAAGTAAGGATCTGTAAGAGAAATCTCATTTCTGATCCGAAGTTTAGGTGTGTCCGGCGACCTGACTTCAGCTGTCATCGGCACTGACTTCGTGGTTTTCTGAACAGACGACAACTGCAGCGGCACGAGCTTCCCGTCGAAGAACAGTTGGTCAGCGGGGAGCATTGTGACCGGATCTTCGAGCCGGAACTCAAAGTCCACCAAACCCTCACCAGAAACTTCAGGATCTGATTTTTCCGGCTTCTCCGCTACGGCATTATCCGACGTAGCTTCAATCTTAGCCGAACTTGAAGCCTTAACTCCTCCAGCAGCTTTTGACGCCTCCTCATCGGAAAACTCGCGGCTAAAGGAGACTCTCGGACTGAGCCACCCGTACGATGGATACTTTGACGGAGGACAGTCGATAAATTTCTCCGGCGACATTCCGATGTTGTTAACGCATGCCGACGCCATTTCCGGCAATCATGCCACTCTTATATCTACAGAAACAATGCCAAGAACACATTTTCAATTAAAAAACAAAAAGTAAAAATCACTAACACAACAGCACAAAGAAAAATTTATATACATTTTTATTTACCTGATAAGACTGAAGAGGAAATTGAGTCCAATCTGGCGAAGAAAGAGAGTTAGTTAGGGTTTGGAAGGGAATCGGATTATAAATAGCAGAGTTTCAGGTGACTTTGGGTTGAAACGGGTCGATGCTGGAAACCTGTGCGTATTTGCAAGGGATCGGGTCCATTTGGTCAATTTTTTTCAGGTGACGTGGCTTGAAAAGCGGGAATCGGCTGATCTTTGGGCATTTATTATCTATTATCTTTCAGGGCCACAATTTTTAGACTCTGCTTTTCAATATTTATTATGGGAAAATGTAGGAGAAAAAGGTGAGGGAGGTAAAAAAAGATATACTCTCACGCATACACGTTATGGGAGTTGATTTAGGATAACTTATATATAGTGAGCTTTTTGTATGTAAAAGTCCATATAATTATCTTAATAATCTCTCGCTATATGTACGTATGACATGAGATAAGTGTTGTATATAAACGGGATCAAATTCGGTCTCTTCTTTAAATTTTTCCACCATTTGGGGAAAACTCAAATTTAAGTTTTTCCCCTCCTTCAAGTGACTATGTATTTGGGAGACTCTACCACAACGCATGCCTTGTGGAAGAAATACTATCAGTTTATAAGAAGCCAGTCTTGCACTTCCCATGGCGATGACTTCTATGGGGCAAGATTGGGCTCTTGTCTCGAGTTCTATACAAGAGTCTGATTTGACTTCATAAAAAAACTATCCTATGGCAGCTCTTTGATCTATGTGAGTGTATAAATATACGCCACTTGAATTTTCGTACATACTATTATTTGTGCAACTTTTTTGTCAGTTGTAATTATAAGAAAGAAATCCATAAATTTATAAATAAATGTTAAAATGCAAGATTTCACATGAGGTTACAAACATGATTTTTTTTTTAACCACATTGCATGTTATGATTAAAGACATAATAAATACTTGGCAATTTTTTTCCCCTTTACACGTGATATATCAATGGATATTATTGTACTATTGGTTTGATATGTGCATTGCACGAGGAAAAATAATTCTAAAAAATACCAATAATAATCTATAAGAAATTGAATACTTATTCGTCATCGAACTTACATAAATAGTGGATAATAAAAACTAGTAAATACTCATAAATATATAGTAATATTAAAAATACAAATGAATGAACTCTATTTATGTACGCCTCCATCGTTTCTTGATATAAACGAATCTCATCAAGATGCACTGAATAAGATTCGATCCAACAACCCCGTTTTACATAATGCATCTGTAAGTTTACTGCAACAAATAACATCTTCCTTCAGTCTTCATTTGAAATTTATGCGTACCTCCATTGTATTTCAAAAAAATAAAAATACTGATTACTATAGAGTAATTTAGCAAGTTAGGTAAGATGTTTTCAGCCTTCATCTCTACAAATAGTTAACCTTGTTATACATCGTTTGTTTATCAAAACCATCCAATAAATAATATGATAGCAATTCCGGTGACAATTAGTAAAATTTTAAAATATTTATCAAAACAGAAAAGAAAAAAAAATTTTAATTAAGACTTTTTTATCATTACATCTCATATATATCAAATCAAACAAAAACATTAAAAATAAAAAATAATTACGTTTTTATACTTATTTTAGCATTATTTTAATATATAAAAATCTTAAATAGTTAAAAATTTTAAGTTTTTTAACAACCACTTTACCCATGATTTATAAAAAAATCCACCTTACATGTAGTAGTAAATAAGAAAAAAAAGTCGTCCATCATGAAATCGAGAAATTCATTTTACAAATTACTTCCACGTATTCATATGTAGATTCACTCAACTTCCACGTAAATACTATTCTCCATTACAAAAATACATGATTGGCTTTTCGAGTTATACTACAATATAATAAAGGATTTTGGATTTTTACAGTATTTTTTGCCCCGCACACGCCACCATAAGCAAAGAGACCGGCACTGCTGCAAACACAGCTATAAGCAAAGCCGAAATTTAAACTAAAATAAAAGCAAATAGAAGGTGAGCTAAACTCCAATTCTCAAGTACTACTTATTAATCACTCATTTATTGTACAAGAAGTCTTTATGCTTTACGTGGTCAGTAAGTCATAATACTTTAATTAATATTAGTCAAGGTCTTTTCATTATTTTAGTTGCTAAATTAAGTCCGATACTTTAATTTTAATTTAAAATGATAACAAACATATTCATAAATTTAACTATCATCAACAAACATCAGTTATCTAGACAAATAAGTTGGTACTGAGTACCAGTAGTACGAATATAACATTACTCTAAAATAAGATATAATATTTATTTCGTTCCAGTTCTTATTAGCACATCAACCAGTAATTTTGAACAATATCTTAGAGCATCCACATTAGTATTGTTATATTTAACTATCTACATAAACAATAAAATAAAGTTTTAGTAATTGTTATGTAACATATAAGAATGTTAAATTTAGCTAATGATATCTAAAACATTGGTGGTTTTAAATTAACCCTTATAATACAACTTTATGTTAAAAGTGGGCCATGACTAAATTAATTCAATGTCACGAACTGAATTTTTTATACAATAGCGGAAGCTGTAACGATAAGAAAAGATTAACTCTAACTAAGACTACCTCCTTATCCTCAACATAGTGTCCTGTTGCAACAAGAAATCAGAATCCCTCCCAAACTCTCAATTCCACTCACATTGGGACTCATCTCCCTGCTCATACTACAAATACGCCCACATACATACACAGGGATACACACACGGCAGAAAAGCAACCTGCAAATCGCAAGGTATTCATACAACTCACACACACGAAAAACGGCAGCCACTGCTGCCTATCCTCCGAGCCAAAAACCGCAGCCATTGCCCTCCTAGCCTGCCGACCTCCTCGGCTCCCTTGAGTCTCGACCCAAGGACCACAAAACACTAGCCAACGAGCCTCCACCCTCCGTCGAGTTCGCCGGCACTCGAACCTTTGAGCCTCGGTCAACCGAGGCCTCGCACCACCGCTACCCGTCGCTCAACCCATCACCAAATCGCGACTGCCTCCCGTCGCTCAACCCCCCACCAAACCGCGACCGCCTCTCGGCGCGCCTCTGGCCGGAACCACCGAACCCGAACCGCGACTCCCTCCGGTCGCTCAAGCCGCACCAAGAACCCCAACCTGCGACACCCTCCCTTGACCCGAACCACGCCCGAAACATCGAACCCAGACCACTCGGTCGCACACCACACCCAACCGCGCACCACACCCGGGCCCCACCAACCCAACCAGTAACCTCCCCTCGTCACACCCGATCCTCCACCAGCCATCGCACCCGAGCCCCCCGTGCCCTGACCGAACTTGTCCGCGGCCACCGCGCCAGCGCACCACCACCACAACCGCCACTACCGTTCCCTCGATCAACCCCCCCTCTCTTCCTCTGATTCTCGCCCAAAATCAGAATTAGGGGTTAGATATTGAGTCCAAATTTGCAACCCAGGTCCCCACATTTTGGGTCTGCGACGTGTTAGTCCCTAAAGTTTGCTTGATGTTTAAATTAGCCCTAAATCTTTCAATTTAGCCGAGTTCAGCCCCTTCAGTTTTAAAAGAGTCTAAGTTGGACCAAAATCTTTAGGTCCAGTCAATTTTAATCCCTTGATTTTCAAATTACCCCGTTTCAGTCCCCAAAGTTCCAGTTTCATCAATCATAACCCTTCGGTTTTGAAACACTCCACTCTAGCACCAAATATTTTAGAAAATTATACTCTACTCCAAAAACTTTT
>CAVNYN010287714.1:7404-26149 GCA_963692815.1 Nyctanthes arbor-tristis | reverse complement strand
CACAAAAAAACGGCAGCCACTGCTGCCTATCCTCCGAGCCAAAAACCGCAGCCATTGCCCTCCTAGCCTGCCGACCTCCTCGGCTCCCTTGAGTCTCGACCCAAGGACCACAAAACACTAGCCAACGAGCCTCCACCCTCCGTCGAGTTCGCCGGCACTCGAACCTTTGAGCCTCGGTCAACCAAGGCCTCGCACCACCACTACCCGTCGCTCAACCCATCACCAAATCGCGACTGCCTCCCGTCGCTCAACCCCCCACCAAACCGCGACCGCCTCCCGGCGCGCCTCTGGCCGGAACCACCGAACCCGAACCGCGACTCCCTCCGGTCGCTCAAGCCGCACCAAGAACCCCAACCTGCAACACCCTCCCCTGACCCGAACCACGCCCGAAACATCGAACCCAGACCACTCGGTCGCACACCACACCCAACCGCGCACCACACCCGAGCCCCACCAACGCAACCAGTAACCTTCCCCCCTTCACCGATCGATCCTCCACCAGCAATCGCACCCGAGCCCCTCGTGCCCCTGACCGAACTTGGCCGGCCACCGCGCCAGCGCACCACCACCACAGCCACCACGACCCGTCCCTCGATCGACCCCCTCTCTTCCTCTGATTCTCGCCCAAAAATCAGAATTTAGGGTTAGATATTGAGTCCAATTTTGCAACGCAGGTCCCCACGTTTTGGGTCTGCGTCGTGTTAGTCCCTAAAGTTTGCTTGATGTTTAAATTAGCCATAAATCTTTCAATTTAGTCGAGTTCAGCCCCTTTAGTTTTAAAAGAGTCTAAGTTGGACCAAAATCTTTAGGTCCAGTCAATTTTAATCCCTTGACTTTCAAATTACTCCGTTTCAGTCCCCAATGTTCCGGTTTCATCAATTATAACCTTTCAGTTTTGAAACACTCCACTCTAGCACCAAATATTTTAGAAAATTATACTCTACTCCAAAATATTTTATAAATTCACATTTAAAATTCATATTTTTATTTAATTTCAAATTTCTAACTTAAACTATTAAATTTTGTAGACGAGGCGCGAGAGTAGTTAATTAATTTCAAGACTTGTGCTCAAACTTGAGAAAACTCATTTGAGGTAGGTTCTTCTTTTAGAAAAGTTATTTATTAAAAACGTGCGAATTATTAGTTAACTTATATGGTAATTATGTGCATTAAACTGCGATTATGAGAAGTATGAGATATACATGAGATTATTTATGAAGAATAAGAATATTTGCTAGCATGAGAACTTGCATATTAAATGCATGAGAACGTGCATCTTGAATGTACGACATGATTTGAGAACTGGGATTTTATCCATTTGAGAACTTAATTGCATGTTTATATGTGATGTTGCTGTCTAAGTTGACTTTTATATGCGCTGAACCTACTGAGTATTTCTATGAAATACTCACCCCTTTCATAATTTGATAATTTCCAGATCCTGGAGCCGGAGGCGCGTATGATGGTGGATATTGATTAATGACTAGACCTTTATTAACTTAAGAAATTTTTAAGATTTTATTATCAAGACTTTATTTCATCTGTTTCGGGAAATGTTTTATTATAAGGAATAGTTTTTTTTAAATTATTTATTGAAATGAGAATTTCCGCATTTTACCGTTGGGTTAAGCAGTCATATTATTTGAAAAGTTGTTTCTAAAGGTTTTAACTAACGTTCCGGGTATCCAGAGCTCGGGGCGTTACATTTGCAGACAAAGGAGACATGGTTTAGTAACAAAAATGGGAGTTTCTTGGCTTCATTGGAGAATGCTAATGACTGATTTTGGATACTCATATTCTCTGTTTTTACTTTGTCCTGAAAATATGATATGAGAGATGAAGTTTTGTAGTTTGTCACTTAAAATGCATAATAATTCTGATAAGCATACTCCATTTATAGAAGCAGAGAGACTGAGTGTTGTGTGGATAGAATATAGTATTCCATGTCAATCCTACTTGACATACACGTGAAATTTGTCAGCTTATCCCCGACGACGCGTAAAGAATTTTTCAACGTGGAAACAACTTAACATTAATTAACTGTGGAATGTGGACCTGTAATCAAATTAAAGCACATTTTGACAAGAAATATAAAGAAATATATATACGGGACAGCCTGGTTTTGAAACTTTAAAGGATTGGACTTTAATAGAAGAACTCCCATAATGTAGCAGAATAAGCGGAATATGTGGCGGCTAAGGATGGAGCCCGATCTCCAATCACACATCTCCACCTCGCCTGACACAGGTGAAGTGGCAGCTTGTGATTAGAAATAGGGCTCTGAACTCGGATCCCGATCTGTTTTCTTAAAAAATCATGGCAGTAGGAGCAGACGTTATTGTTTTATTAGGTGAAGTCATTTGTTCGGTTTCAAAACACTTTTGACGTACAAGATCAATGTAAAAATACTCAGAATCAACAATTCTTGTAATAGAAATACCATAGAACCATTAGTTTGTAGCACTAGTTATACAAACAGGATACAATGCAAAAATTTGATAATATTTGCACAAATATTAAGGTAAAATAATTCACAAACTCGTGCCATATTTCTCAAATGTACAACTTTTGGTAAAACTAGCCTTTCACAAACTCGTGCAATATTTCTCATATGTACAACTTTTGGTAAAACTAGCCTTTCTTTCTTTTCCCCTCTTTTTTTTAAATATAAATTGGGAGGGGAGGGGAGGGGAGGGGAGGGGAGGGTTTCGAACTCATAACCCGTCAGTGAGGAGTTGCGTCTTTAACCATTAGGTTAACCCTTGATCTCTTTAGTAAGACTAGCTAATAGTCTCTCAAAAATATTTGTTAATGTCCACCTATAAAAATAAGTGTATACACGACTACACACACAGAGAGACACTCACGCCCGTTCACACATTATTTATATTTAAAAGTAGAAATAGATTTTATAGAAATGAATATTGGAGATTGTTGCAGTACATGTGTTAGTCCTGTGAAATTTATAGATGTGATTGCTTTGACCAAATCCTATTTTTAAATAAAATGTTTGTGAATGGGGCATACTAACTGTCATAAATTTGTCAGTTATTACGATAGTCTCATCTAAACCAATCTATCAAATACGTGTGTATAGACACTATATAACCATCATAGATTTGTCAGTTACTATGATAGTCTCGTCTAAACCAATCTACCAAATACATGTATATTTCTTAAACTTTAATAAAGGAGAATACAATTATTTATAATTGGGGAACAAAACGAGTATAATTACAATTAATATATAAATGATTTCTTGTACGTACAAGTAATTATTAGTTAGAATTTTTTGTGCAAGTTGGATTTCACATGGTTGGGCCAGCTAGCTTGCTCAAGTAGTGGGGAAAAAGAAAACTCCACTTTCTTAATTAATTATAAACTCAAATGACACTTTAATTCAATTATTTGCCGGGAACACCATTTTGTAAAGCAATCTATTAATAAAGTAGCATATGACGAGCTGTTTCTTATTAATTAACAAATTACTGCTAACATAATAAAATATTTATAGCAATCAATGATATATGTAAGAGATTTTTCAACGTGTTTATGAGAATATTGTGCACTGTATTATATATATCCCGTCAAATTCAGTCGGCCTTGTCATAGTTTGAGGATTTCATGCCCGGTTTGTCACGCCCCGTTATCGTTATCATTATTATTGTTGTTACTTTGTTCTAATGGCGGAAGCCTTTGTTTTATTGCATTATAATTAAAATGCTAACAAGGGACGAGACATGTCAATCAAATAATTTCTTTAATTTTTATAAGGTCATTGTGATGTTTCTTTTGATTTCTCTATTTTTACCTAGAGTTATACTATCAATGAAATATTTTTAAAGTGACTTACTAATTTCTTTTGCTTTCATTTGGATTTTCTTATACGCCTAGATTCGTTTGGCTTTACAACTCATGGATTGTTTTTCATGTTTAAATTAAACACTAAAGCAAACATACATGATAAATCATATAAAAACAATTTCATTGATCAACTAGCCAAACGAAAGATTTGGAAGCCTTTACATGGAAAATTAGGCTCCCAATCCATACAAAAGTTTTTCTTATATTCTTACATTACATGTCATGTTTCACCTATATATATATATATCTCCATACATATACTTGTTCTTCTACTTTTACCTTCTTAATAGATTCTTTTACTAATTGAAAAACATAGGTTTATTCTTCCAAATTTTATCATAGTGTAAATGTGCAAGGGTACATGCACAAAATACATTGAACTCGCAGGTTATTCCTAAATACATCAGGAATAAAGGAGTATCTTCATAATATGCCTATATGCAATATATTACTTGCATCAAGACATCCTCCATTCTTCGGCTTGATGGTAAATTTTGCGATTGATCATATACAAAAGAGGAGATAAACACAAAGTGAGTACTATGTACCCCGTGAATAACTCAACATTTTGATTTGCTACAAGGTTACAAAAATCATAAAGATGCACAAACCTTTCCAAGCACTAGAATTACTTACCACTTGTAGCGTGCAATGATATCATCTAAATGCCAAGTTGGTCATGACAATGTAATATTAAGTGGATCCATACTTAACTCCGGTCGACCTTTACCGGAATTCTAAGTAAAGATCATTATCAAATCAAATCAAATACCATACTAATCGTCCCTATCTTGAAATCATTAAATAGGTCATAGTATGGAAACAATTCAAAGCAAACCAATACAAAACGAGTGGAGTAACGCTAGTTATACAAATGCAAGAAAACACTTTATCTCTTATCATAGTAATTCATTAAAACACAAGCTCTTCTTTAAAGCTCATGCATGTCAAGGGAAACCAAAACATTGGTTACTCACCTTTAATCTTGTTTCTTTAAAGATCCTTGGATATTTTTGAGTCGAAAGATACCTCTAAATTCTTATTATTCTTCAAGTAAAGTAGCCTTTTTAAGTAGGGCTTACATTTATATATATATATATATATATATGAAAGAGCCTTTGTTTGGAAGGCAAAAAGAGTGGTTTGGAAGTCTTTTGATAGTGTTCTAAGACTACCCCCCTTTATAGAAGAATTTCTCACTTATTTTCTAAAAAGTTTTGGATTCCACCTATGAAAAAGAGTCGAATTGTCCTTCGATAATTTATAGATAACCAAAGAAATAAGTCCAATTGGAAGTTTGGGAGAATTCTTGCTACAAAGAATGTCAAGTGGTTTCAAATTTGATTCGTGTGAGAATTTTTCTAACTGTCATTATATTTTTTCACTTATTACTTAATGAATCCCTCTACTTAATGTATTATATAATTAGGTATTTGTGTTTTCGACTATACTAATTAAATACCGCATTCTAGCTTTAAGTATTTTTTTGCACTCAATTTGCTAATTGATTGGACATAATCATTCTTTTAGCCATCACTTCTAACCGATAGAGATAGCTGATATAAATTCAAGCAATTATTTTATTATTGTCAAAGCAAATTAAAGTATCCTCAAATTCTTCTAAAATGTCACGAGTAACTGTCTGATGACAAAATTCATTAACCGATTGGTTATAGTTGAACATTATTCGAGAAGTGACTCAATTATTATCCCAAAAATACCACTATGAAATTTTTAAAATTTCACGGAGTGTCACATGGTTGCCAATGCTAAGGCCGATCTCAAGATATAATCATATACATGCGTTAAGTAAATCTTGAAAGAGATGACGGAGTGAAATTGAGTTTCTCACTTACGTTTCAAGATTTTCGGCATTCTTTGTAAATCAACGAACATTTGACTCTTAATTTTTTGAATCTAGTGAGTGGATCAAAAGAAACTAGAAGGTTGTTTTTAAATTTTCGTGTTCTCATAAATTGGTACGCGTTGTAAATAATAAATACAATTCAAACCGATACAAACTTTGGTGTGTACTAGAATCTTATCTAGCTGGTACAATTCATTACATGATATGATATACCCTGCATAAACTACTATACATTTATAGTTCTATTCAGTTCAATACGTGCATAAATCATTAATATATGTGTGAATTATGATACCTATTATGCAAATCTTTAGATAAAAGTAAAGAAAATAAAGAATGAACCATTCATCACATATTGTGATTTTCATTTTTTGAAATGACGTTGTGGTCTTATTGCAAGCGCCAACTTGTCAACTTTTTAGTCTTTTGTTTTCAATCATATTGGGGAACATGAATATGTATAGTGTCTTGCAATTGTGCTGGTGGGGCCTGGGGACGCTGCCAACCACTCGTCCGATATGGGCCTTGTCATGCTGGAGGAGCACACCTTTTTTAAGGCGGGTTTCTCATGTTTATAGGAGAAAATTTTTTATTGGTGGGCACGGATTTCAAAAAGGAAAACCCCACCTCCTCCGAGGGAAAAATTATGGAACTCAAAGGGTACTCCAATGAAAACAAGCCGTTGCGGGTTTTAATCAAACAATAAATTAATCCTATGTATCCACTTATTAGTTCCCGGTTGTATGAACTATTGAGTTTGGTATTCTTATTTTTATCCACGTACCCTCTTGTTTCTTTCAAGTACAAAAAAGTGTGTGAGTTCCGTCATGTTAATACCTAAATGAGGTGCTGGGAATTCCTCTATCTCCTCCCTCGGAAAGAAGGAGATCACTACCATGGACGGATGACGGATCCGGGGACGGGCTGGTCGGTTTTCAGCCCATGTCAATCCGAAAAAACTTTGAAATTTAATTTGTATAGAAATATTTAAAATTTCAAAAAATTAACTCTGGTCGATTATTCTTTTTTTTTATATAAAAAAATACTACAGCTTGTGTTATTAAAAATTTTGAATCCCTCCCTGATCATTACCCATCAACAACTATATTTCTTCTTGGCATTTACAAATTTTTTGAAATTACACAATAACACCATATAAATGACCATAAGAATGTAGATTTAGGGCTCGTTCTCCATGGTATTTTTTTTTTAAAACTTTTTCGTTAAAAAGTGATTTTTATTTGAAACGAGTGATGAAAAAGTTAGGAGAAGTTATGTGGAAATCTAAAAATTATTGTTTATGAAAAATGAGTATTGATTTGATTTGTTGAATTTAATTGTGAAAAAAAAAATAACATTTTAAAGTTTTAGCTTTTGCCGGTGAGTTCCTTGAACTTTCTCAATGAAGTTACAGTTCTGTTCACCATTTTTTTTATTTTTTTAACAACTAGCTAGTTTGCTAAAACCCGACATTATCATAATCAGAACATACATTTTTACTAAAATATAAACCACAATTTACTTTTATATACAGATAGGATATTATATTACATTCTTTTTCTCAAACAAAACCCTAGCCCCACTTTTCAGTGAAGGGGAGAGAGAGTCATCACATTCCCATATTGGTCCACTTCGTGCGTTGCACGGTAAGAATAGATATCAAATTATTTTTTTAGAAAATAAATAATATGAAATTTATAAGTTTTTTATTTTTATTTTTCTTTTTTTTTAATGTTGAAATTTTGTAAGGTTGTGTTACTCAATAAAAAATAATTAATTTATAATATTAACCAAATAATAATGTAATTTTGTTCTTATCATGTTAAGATAGCTATAATCTAAAAAAAAATTTAACCATATTGCTATTGTTAATGCAAATAAATATCATTTTATTTTTTTCAAATAATCTAGATAAAATGTCACATATTTAAAAAATATGTTTTATTTGAACCAAATAAAGTTAAATAGCATGCATGTGATACAAATTAATGATACATTCATTTGTCGTACTTTTTAAAGAAAAGTAATCATAATTATTTATATTTATAGCGGAAGACATTAAGAAAATTACAATTATAATTTTCAATTAACTTAAACTAACGCGATATATGTTTAATTAATTAAATATTCAGTTTAGTTAAAACAATTCATTAAAAATAAAAGTTCCAAAAAGAAACTTTTATTATCCGATGAACATGGGTTATCAAGTAAGTTCCCCATTCATATTTATTTCTATTGTTTTTGTTGTAAATTATTTAATTATATAGTGAATGACTATTGTACCCTCAAAAACCTTGACTTATGCATATAAATAGGAGTCTTGGATTTCATAACGATACACCAATTCTTCAATTTTCTCTCTACTTTTCTGTCCGCTTTTCAATATTATTCCTTTTAATTTATATTACGTTATCAGCACGAACCGCTATTAATTGCTTTTCTTTCTCTTCTTTAGATACGATTTTATTTTCTTATTTTTCATCTCTTCTGTCGAGAGCATCCATGGTATCATTAGATCCTTCTGGACAAGTGTGAAAACGTGCGGGTCGTTACAAAAGGCAATCCCAATAAATAATAACTATTGCGGTGGTTTTAACGGATGAAGAGGTAATTTCTTTAGAAATATTTATTTAATTTTTTTTGATACGGTTGTTCATGAAATTGTGTGCTTTAGAAGGACGAGATTATTTTACATTAATGATGTTTGTAGCTGACCCATAAATCTAATGAAGAAAAATTTTGTTTTTGTTTCAAAATGTACTTTAGTAAAATTGTGTTGATCCAATGCGGTAAAATTATGCTTCTAGTTTTTAATAATAGATTATAGATTGCATCTTCTGGCTTTTTCCCGTATACTTGACGTTTTGTTTTTAATATTTGTTGGGTTTCTAATTATTTTGCAGCCACCTTGGCTTTTCTTTGATTATGCCATGGAGTGTTTTTTATCTTTCCGTTGGATACAATGTCCGATTTAAATGCTCGAAACAGGTGGAGAACTTGAAAGCTCTTTTGGAAGGGGAGGTAATATCTTTTGTTTGTGCTATATTTTCTGTGGATAAAATCATTGGGAGTGTATTTCGTGTTTATATGTGGTGAATAATTTTGTGCTTAAAGGTTTCTATTGGGTGTAAAATAGTTTTCTGGCTCCCAAATTAAGACGGATTTGCATTGCAGAATAGTTCAGGTACAACTCAAAAGAGTCTTGGCAGTGACCAATCCATGGATCAACTGGGAAGAGGTGCTGACTTGACATCACCTCTCTATTATGATTCAAAGAAACTTCTCTGAATTGGAGGGGGGAAAGCAAAGGCGAATCCTTCAATGAGAGAACTTCTACTTTTATATCAGCCTTTCAGGAGTGTCCTTACATTAGAATTATTGAGAGGAGGCAAAGAGAGTGATAGAGTGTAAATATATGTGATGGTCTTCTGTTATTGGGTGGAAGCACCAGAATGTTGCTCATTTGGAGCACTCACTGAGTTCCTGGGTGAAAATGGAAATGTTTGACTCCTTTGTTGGTAGTTTATATTGTTGCCAGTCAATGATATGTACGCAGAATCATATGAGATCACCTGAGGCATACCTCCACCTAGTTTTGTCATTTAGGGAAACTGTTAAAAACTTGGCATTTTATTTTATCTTAATTTTTATATTACTTTTGGACTTACTATGACCATATATTGTTTGCAGAGAGAATTAATACTACAGAATGTGCTATGCGTGATTAACCAAAAAAAAACGAACAGTTTAACCGAAAAAGAAAAAAAAGAAAAAAGAAAGAACAGTTTTTAATTGATGTTTATCCATCTTCTTGCTCCCACAAGGATAGTTAATCTGACTTGTACTTTAAAATAAGGGAATGGTACTTATCATGTCAATGAGAGTCTATTATTCAATGAAATCTATGCTTTTACTAAACTTATGGTATCATTGTTGATATGATAACCTATTATTCAATGAAATCTATGCTTAGTGAAACTTATAGTATCATTGTTAGCCGAGGCGGCTTTGAGGGTATGCAGGTGGTGAGACCACATACGGCCCCAAAATTAGAGAGACACCAAAAAATTATTATTTATTATTATAGGTGTAATGTTAATATTTTTTTTAAAAAAATTTAAAATTTTATTTGTTATAAATTTCAGACATTATTGAGGCACCATCTTTTATAAGTATGTATTAAATTGTTGAATTAAAAATTAGGTTGTATTTTATTATATATTATTATAATATTGAAAAACATAAGTAAACATGACTTACCTTAATCATTTGATAATTATCAAGCTCAATTAAAGCAAAAAATAATAATAATAATCACATAAAAAAGTTAAGAAGTAAAATGCAATCATATCACTTGATTTTCTTCCTTCCAAAGGCAATGTAAAAGAATTTTCAAACACATATTGTGATAAAGTGCATAAATGTTATATAAATTGTGTTATTTTCCTCATATTTTGATTATTTCTAATGTCTAATATTTGCATATTAATTGAAATTTGTGTTTTGTGAAATAGATAAAAGAGTTAAATTAAAATAGATACAATTCTACAAATTTTGAAAGAGAAACTGAAGCTCAAGAAATTCATCGACCCAAAGTGAACATATCTTAGAATATAGACACGTCTTGTTTCGAATTAATAAGAGATGGACTTGAAAGATTAGACTCAGCCCAATAAAATATTTGGAGGTCCAAAAGAAAAGAAAAAGGAAAGACGCGGAAATTGGACTTGGGCTGCATGTGAAGAAGGAAAATAAACAAGAAAAGCAAAAGGATTATTTTACTTGGACTTCTGGGAATGCTGCGCTCCACGTGAATGCTTGGGGGACAACTCATTCGGGCGAAAAAAACAAAGACGAGCAAGGGAATGAAATATATATTTTGGCTTTGTTTGCTAACTATTTATAAATGAGTGGAATTATAAATAGATTTAAATTTCAAATTTTGTATAAGTGTCGAGATTTAATTGTGTCATGTGGAGGTAATGATTAAAATGATGTAAGAGTTCAAGTCAAATCAAATATGTAGCTAAATGTGATATTACTATGTGTCTAAAAATTAAAATTTAAATTGATTGATAAATTCGAGATATTTATAAATAGTTACCAAACATAGTGTTTGACTTTGGAGGACTTTGAAAAAGGGGGGAAGAACTCGAAGGCGTTCGGGACGTGAACTGACAGACGGATTTCGGGACAGAGGAGTGGCTGCGGATTCTCGCACGTCAACGAAGTGAAGGACAATAATCTTTGTTGATTTTTATTTAGTTATGACTAGCTAATTTATCTATTTCCAGCACTAGGTTTTATTAAAGTTTTGATTTCATGACAATTGTGAGATCGAATTATTTTATTATATTCTTTATTCTTAAGATATTTATATATTTTCTGTGTTTATTATTATTGTTCTGATTGATTATTCAAGTGCACGTTGTGTAATTATTGGAATGATATATTGTCAGTTAGAATTTTAGATCCGTAATTATTTAGAAATTCTGACCTAAATGGTAAAATAACAAATTTGATATAATTAAGGTGTTTAATCTCTGTTATAGAAATATATAACTTAACTTAAATGAATTGATCGTATCTTTTCATTGGTTAGAATTAGTGGTCTTCCTAGTGCTTAAGGTTGTTGATAAATTAAATCCTAAGAACGTTTCTAGGGTTGTTTGTTAGCAAAGGAAGTAATCAACGAGCATCTCTTAGCTATCGATAAAGTAAGGGAGGATGAGTTGTTCGATCGTATTAATAACCATAACCAATTTAGGGAAATAATAAAGAGTTTTATATTTGCATAAATGATCAATTGTTGAAATTAATTCTGAAATTATATTTGTCACACATATTATTTTCTAATCAATCTGCACTCTTAGAATTTCATATTTTAAATCATTTCTCGAATTTACATTTTATTTTATTTTATTTTCTTTTTTTTATTCATAAGATAAAAACCCCCCTTTTATGCTAAAAATGGGCTTTGATTTATGTTGGGTGGAGACTATTAAGCTGTGTGTTATTACAGTTAATTATTCGGTACTGGTTAATGGTCGCAAAGTTGGTCCTATTCAACCTCGGAGTCGTTGAAGACAAGGAGATCCATTATCACCGTACTTGTTTATCATCTGTGCTGAAGGTCTTTCTTCCCTTAGACAACAAGCTGAACGCAGAGGGGGAATTCATGGATGTAAGGTTGCGAGTACATCACATTGCATATCACACCTTTTCTTCGCTGATGATAGCTTCTTCTTTTTTAGAGCTGGTGTGCGTGAAGGTGAGCTCATGAAAAGTATTCTCAATAAAAATGAGGAAGCTTCGGGTAAATCTATCAATTTTGACAAGTCGGGTATTTTCTTTAGTGCAAATGTTGATCAGGATACTCGAAATAATGTGTCGGCCTTACTGGAGTGTCTGATTAGCTTGATACAAGGAGGTGCTTAGGACTGCCTTCCCTTATTGGGAGTAAGAAAAAAGATGTCTTCAAATTCCTAAGAGACCGTACTTGGAATCGGATTCAAGGGTGGCAATCAAAACTATTATCTAAGGCTGGTAGAACAGTTCTTATCAAGGCTGTGGCACAAGCTATTCATTTCTATTGTATGTCAGTCTTTCTACTACCCGTATCAATATATGAAGAACTTGAGAAAATGATGAACTCGTTCTAGTGGGGTGGAGAAGAATTTGAAGTTCGCGTGCATTGTTGATTAATGGCTGCCGATGGAGAGTCGGGGATGGGAGAAGTATCAATGTTTGGCGAGATCCTTGGCTACATGATGATGCAAATTTCAAAATTACTACTCAGGAAATTGATGAGCTAATTAATATTAAGGTGAATGAGTTGTTTATCCCAGTCTTGAAGATGTGGAATGTTCAAATGTTGGGGGAAATCTTCAATCCTAGAGATGTCCACGAAATATGCAGAATTCCTTTATCAAATGTGGTTATAAACGATAGATGGATGTGGCATTTTAGTAAGAGTAGAAGCTGCCTTGTCAAATCGGGGAACCGATTAGCTTTGGAACTGGAGGATGATTATGGTCTTCTTCAAGAGGATGACAATTGGAGAAAGTTATAGCAATTGCGACTACCTCCAAAAATCCAATTATTCGTCTGGAAAACTTGCCGGAACTGCCTCCCAACAAGAGTAAGGCTATTGGAAAAAAGAATTCAATTACCAAACTCATGTGTTATGCGTCAAAGACATGAGGAGACTGCCTTTCATTCTTTGGTAAATTGTAAGTTTGCTATAGTTTGTTGGAGATATATAGGCCTAAACTTAAATGTGGGTGTTTGAGGGAACTTCAAAGAATGGTTCTTCCATTATTTGAGCACAGTGGAAATTGTAGGCAACGTAATTCGAAGCTATGGATGGGCAAAAGCTTTTGTCCTAAGCAAACGGTGAACCATGGCCTAAGCTACTTGAAGGAATGGAAGGAAGTCAAGATGAAATGTAACTCAATAATCCAGCAGAGGCCGCGAAGAATTGGCCGGCAGAAACCGTACAACGGAACTATTAAATGCAATGTAGATGCAATCTTATTTGCAACAGACTAGCGTATTGGGATTGGTATGGTTTTGAGGAACGAGACTGGAGGTTTCCTTGCTTGTCGCACACGACTATTTGAGGGAGTTTGGGATGTTAAAGAAGCAGAGGCCATTGGTGCTCGTGAGGCAATTTTTTGGTTGGAATCCTTAGGCTATCAAGTTGCGACAATTGAGCTAGATGCAAAGTTTGTAGTTGAAGCAATCCATAGACACGAAGACAATGCCACGGAGTTTGGGCTAATTATTGAAGATATTCGAAGATCTCTTTATGGGCATGACAACTTTACTATTAAGTTTACACCCCGACAAGCAAATAAGGTAGCGCATGAAGGGACAAGGCATGCTAGAATTTCTCCTAATATTTGTATTATGCATTCAGCCCCTGAGTGGCTCAGTAGGCAGCTTATGCTTGATGTATCGAACAATCCAATGATTAATGGAAGTTAAGTTTTTCCTTTCATAAAAAAAAACCCTTTTAATTTAGTTATTTTACTTTTAGAAAATTAAGTCTCACCAGTCCCTGTGGATACGACCTTGCTCACCACTATTACAGTTTTTATATTTTTTGAGCAAGTTTATTATTATTTATTAGATTCAACACCCACCATATTGTTTCATAATTAAAAGAGAACTGACCAAAACATAAGTAAATTATTAATTAAGGGAAATAATTATTTGGTTTCTAGTTTGATCATATTGACGGTTATTCAATATTCTTATTTCATTGATGTTCTTCCAAAGTATTTAATCCATAATCAAGTTCTATGCTTCTATTCTTCCTATCTCTAATCTTTTTTTGAATTAATTTATTTGTTTAAGTACTTTCATATTTTTAATTGTTGTTATAATTCATAAAAATTGAAATGCATCCTACAAAACA
Source organism: Nyctanthes arbor-tristis (assembly GCA_963692815.1). NCBI lineage: Eukaryota > Viridiplantae > Streptophyta > Magnoliopsida > Lamiales > Oleaceae > Nyctanthes > Nyctanthes arbor-tristis. Next base: position 11,996 of record CAVNYN010287714.1, on the reverse strand, counting down.
AGCATCTGGATCGAATGAATTTTGGAAGCATTGGAGGTGTTTTGACATTTACTTGTACTTCATATTTTTATGGTGCATAAGAAAATAACAAAATTTCAAACATGATGTTTTTATTTTTAAATACTATTGTTGGAAATGTGATTAAGTTTTTCTATTATAATCCTTAGTTAAATCCAGGGGCACCATTTTGAATTGTCGCACGAGGCACCAAAATTCTCAAGGCCGACCCTGATTGTTAGACAAGCGACAAGCCTATTTTTGTTGTTAACTTTCATATTCATTCTTATAAAAGAATTGGTTAGCATGAACTCGATGGGGGCGATTTTGCAGCTGATGTGAGTGCATATTCAAATATAAGAATTCGGAATATATATATAGTATTTAAAGAAATATTTTATATTTTATGGTACCAATGTTTTATTAATAATAATATAATAATTATAATTATTATTATTATTATTATAAGAAAAAGAACATTATTTTTCATTTGAAAAATTCTAGGGGGATCTAAAAAGGAGACATTATTAGGTGACATTCTTATATGGCATACTTTTATTGGATGATAAAAAAATAGCCATGTAATCATCACCCAATAAATGTATACCACATGAGAATGTTACTAATTTTTAATTCTAGCCTTTGTCTCCAAGAAAGACATTGATTGGTGGATTTAAAACTCTATCAAATAACTTAGAAAGCATGAGGTGGAATTGAAGATAATAAAGGCCCTTTTGGATCATTCTAGGCATTAGATAAGAATCACACGTGAAGTAGGTGAAGCACATACCTCTTTGGGTAGAAAAGTTAACCATAAACTTCTATTTTCACGCAGTATTTCGGAGTGCCAAATGGTCTCGAAGAGTAGGTTTCAAAGCATGGTCACAAAGATCCTACGTTCTAGTTTCTAATGGTGTAAAGGACGCACAAAACCGATAAGCATATCAAGAGCTATGGAAGGCCAAATCGTCTTCATAAAGCAGCCTGTTCCAGAATGTAGCTTTGACTAGCTAAATTTGAAGCTTGGTAACTAAAAACCTACGGGTCGGAAATGAGAGCCGTCATTTTCTTCTTGAAGTATGTCATACATACCTCAACTTTCCTTATTGGGTCGACTTCCAAAAACCGAGATATCAAGGAGATAAGAGGTCATGAATGTCGCTACCCAACTAATCATCTACTGAAAGTCTTTCCCAAGTGCATGCACCTTTCCCATAGGTACATGCACTTTCTGAGCAGCTACAAAATTATCTAAATTTTTCTTCATTTAAAGTGATAGCATAATTTTTCTCAAGTTATTACACTCAAAATCATCATATAATAAATTTAACTTGAGCCTTAAATTTATACAAAAAATTATAAAATTACTTGCAATTTTAGCCTAAGTAGATAATATAAGCATTGTATTGACAAAAACATAGTTCAATTTTATATGAAATCACTATTATATTAAAAGAATTTAGTCCCTAAAAAGTCAACTCATTTTTCCCGCCTAAGAAATCTCCTTTTCCTAAAACACGTTGCTGCAACGAATCCTACCTTACAATTTGAGAGACTTCCCAGTAGTGAAAATCCTCTGTTACAAGTAATCTTTTCACTATTATATTAAAAGAATTTAGTCCCTAAAAAGTCAACTCATTTTTCCCGCCTAAGAAATCTCCTTTTCCTAAAACGCTTTGCTGCAACGTATCCTACCCTACAATTTGAGAGACTTCCCCAGTAGTGAAAATCCTCTGTTACAATTAATCTTGCTAGGAGTGCATCCTTACTTTTCGATTTCGTCTTAGAGCTTGTTTGATGCTCTTTATTTGCTCCTTTTTTGTCAAATTTAAAATTTTACCTACTACTGATTTGACATTTGATTTGACAACTACTCAATTACAACTACATATTTCACACCTTTTAACATTCCCAAGACACATTCTACCTCTCTCCTCTTTATCAATTCTACAAATAAATAGCAAATAAAGAGCTTCAAACATGCTCTTATTAACATCCTCTTTGCAATCTATCATTGGAAAAGAAAAGCCTATTCCTCTAATCTCACTGGCAATCTATCATGAAAAAAAAGGTTCGCGCCTCTAATCTCACTACCGATCCCCAATTCTTACGTCTTTTCTGTGAATTTCCCTGCCATTCTCTTGACTGAACGTTTTCCTGAATATTTTTAGGGCTTTTTTGGTTGTGTCTCTCTCGAATCAACCAATGCTCACAAATCCCATCATTTGGTGACTAATGAGCCTTGCAACTTGCTATTAATTTGTCACTGTAAACAGGTATCTTCGGTAATATACATTAGTTTTTATTTTTCTGAATACGAAAACTAAAATAATTGAGCAATTTGGAAAACTTAGTGTTGTAAACACTGGAATCAAATGCCTCTCAACCTTAATGCTATTTTCTTATTTATATGAGTTTCATCATTTGATGCTTATATTTTATCAAGTTCTTAATTTTGAACCACTAGATAAAGCGGGCTTTCTGTGAACTCCCTAGAATATTGCATTCTTTAAGTTTAGGTAAGAGCTTCTTCAAATGCCCTACCCCTTCAGATTGTTTTAGTTCTTTTAGTTATGTAGTTCTTTGGTAAATGCCCTACCTCTTTTTACATTTATTCTGATTATTTTTTTTTCTTCCAATTACTTAGTTCTTTGGTATGAACATATACAATTAAAATCTGGTGACAAGTTTTAGCTTGAGGAACTCTTATAAAGTTGGAAACTCTGTTAAGTTACAATCTGGTGACAAGTTTTAGCCTGGGGAGCTCTTATAAAGTGGGAAACTTTGTTCACTTTTGTAGTTAGGTGAATTTTCTATTTAATGGAAAATTTTGATTTCAAGTCATTCTAAGGATTCGGCAAATTCTTACTTCAACGGGTATCAAATAACTCAATATATATTTTTATTATAAGTTCATTATCAATCACTTTCTTACTTATGAGGCATCAAAATTCGTGTATTTTTTGTAATGATGTATGTCGCTTCATTTAGAATTTGAAGAGTTGCCGTTTGTGTACAGTTTTGGATCATTCCACTGGATGAGCTTCATTATCACAGTTGGAAGCAATAGAAATATTCATCAATTATTTAGTCTAAGATGAAGAGTTTAGTAGGCAAACATTTATGAATCTGTTCTAAAGGTTTAGCCCTCAGAATACTTTGTTGTTTGTAAAGTAATAATTGTAATAATAATTGACTAACTTATTTTGGTGCATCTCAAATGTGCATCTCTTTACATTCATTTTTGGAAAAGCTAATCAGCAAAGTGGAATTTTGGTATACATGAGTCTCAAATACATAGGTGTCTCTCAAATAGGTATCTATTCAGATCCATGCACTTTGGATGTGATCCATACGAATTAACATTAAGAAATGGCTGAATTGTGAGCAGTGTAAAGATCATTTAGAGGTCATAGATGTTGCTTTAGTATTAAATTATTATTATGACTTATAAGATTCAAAGTAGACTCTTCTTTAGAGAACATGCTAGACAACACTTTGAGGATAATAAAATTACTGTAACAAACCTTTGGATAGTTTTATCTATTTATTCATTAAAATTTTTATATCATTTGTGGAAGCTTACAAATATTTTGAGTACTGGTACTGTTATTTCGTTAGTCCCCCCTTCAATATCCAGTTGCAGAAATTATTTCTCAAGATGTTACATTATTCCTCAAGATGCCGCTATCTCTAGCATGCAGTAAGTTTTGAATTCCCATTTCAAGCTTATAGAAGATGCCAGTGATGACTTAAAGATGCCATTGTCTATAGAATGTAGCAAATTAAGAGCATGTTTTCAATTTGCAGAACGTGGTCATTTTTTTAAATTGGGTGATGCATATGCTGTTCCTTATTTACTCTAGGCAACCTTTGATCACTGTTTACTGGTTTTGGCTCTATAAAATTTAGGTTTACTTTCTCAATTTTTATTATTATGGGTAGATTTTCATTACTATGAAATTCAGTATTACTGTAGGGCCATAGGACGCATTTTTTATTCTGATTTTAGCTCTTTTTTACCTGAATATTTATCTTATTCTAATTTTCGTTAATACGAGATTCAGTATTACTATATAATTGTAAACGAACACTTTCCCTGTGATTTTTCTATAAGTATGTCAGCTCAGGACAAAGAAATGTGGTATCAATTCAGTGTCACTTTCAACGTTTGCTACATTTTTTGACAAAGCTAAGTATTCGGATGGTAGACTAGAATTCGGATGGAAAAACAGAAGGTAGAGAGAGAAAGGTTCTGTTTGTTCAATTTTCTCTATTTACAAAAATGACCACAATTGAGTATATATACATACATGTGCTCAACACGTGAACTCAATTAAAACCACAAAAAAAACAATGATATAGATTACACAAAATATGTAAAATATGTATATAGCCTTCACCCCCCCCTCAAGTTGTGGCTTGGTGAGAATTATCCAAGCTCAACTTGAAGAGTAAGGAATAAAACTGAGGAGAAGAAAGAGCTTTAGTGAACAAGTCCGCTGGTTGTAGCTTTGAAGAAATATGTTGTGGCAATATAAAACCCTCTTTAAACTTGTTCCGCACCACATGGAGATCAATTTCCAAATGCTTTG
>CAVNYN010287712.1:0-16526 GCA_963692815.1 Nyctanthes arbor-tristis | reverse complement strand
GTAGTTCCGAAACATACAAATTATCGATGTTTTTAGAGATAAGAGATCAACTCGAGGGAGACTCAATAGGCGATGTAGGCCTCCGAGAGGATGAACATTGTTGGCGTTCAATTGGGTGAAATCGAGTTACTCATCATTTTTTACTTGGTGTATTACGCTTAAATTGATATTTGATTTTTGAGGCCTACATGAATCTTTTGTGATAGCTATTTCAGTGAGAAAAGCAGTAGTATTGTTGAGTAAATGTCAAATAATCATTACACGGTTTTTTAAAACAAAAAGTAGCGCGACATGCGATTTGTATGTAATATATGATTTTAACATTTATACGACTTTTTAATAAAAAAACTTACATGGAATGTAACTTTTAAGAAATGACTCTATGTCACAAATGGAGTAAATGCTAAATAATTATTATACGACTTTTTAAAAACAAAAAGTTACACGACACGTGATTTTATTTAGATCTAAATTTTAATCTCTAATATGTGACTTTTTAATATTTAAAAATTTACATAAAACATGACTTTTTACAACCGACTCTAGCTCACATGAGTAAATGCGAAATAATTATTATGCAATTTGAAAAAAAAAAGGTAATTATAGCATGTGATTTTTGTGTAAATCTAAGATTTTAATCTGTAAACTACTTTTTAATGAAAAAGTTACTTTGAAAGTGACGTTTTATAAGTGACTCTAAATTACATATGGAATAAATGCTAAATAATTATTATGTAACTATTTAGTACAAAAAGCTACGCAACATGTGATTTGTGTGTAAGTCTATGATTTTAATTTATATGTGACTTTTTAATGGAAAAAAATTACATGAAACATAACTTTTTATAATTGACTTTAAGTTACATGTAGAATAAGTTACTGGGCATACAATTTGTTGATCAGAAGCTCATTTTTTAATGAAAAAGTCACATTTGTTCAAAAAAGAAAAGAAAAAAGGTCAGTTAATGAAAATTTTCACAGAAAAAATTTACACATAAAAATTAAACAATACAAAAGTCGTAAGAATAAACAATTCATAAGTTGCATGTTACTTCTTGTGTGCACAATCCAATAAGCAGACCGTATTTTTAAGCGTTTCTTGGAATCACTTTTTGACGTATTTTTCTAAACTGTTTTTTATAATGATGCGTTTTTCTAATGTTCCCTAATTTCTTTTTTGAAAAATCTATCCTTAATCCAACTACTAATAAATTTATAATGCATTAATGACTATATTGACTAAGAGTGTGTTTGATTTAAGAATTTTCCATGGAAAATGAGGTTTTCTACATAAATTTCTACTTTTGTGATATTTGGTTCACATTTTTTCCATGGAATATATTTTCCGTCTTTTGATCATGTGACTACATTTTTCTTAAAAACAAGGAGAACATTCTCCTATGGGAGGTGTAGGTTTTTGGTTTTCTAAGTAATTCATACTTTTTTCTCGAGAATTTCACTTCTAATCAAACACGTTGCAATTTATTTTCTATGGAATTTGATTACAAGTAATTCAATTGACAGGAAAATATTTTCTTTTCAACTAAATTTCATGCTTGTAATCAAATGCACTCTAAATAAAAAAGTGATCTAATATTGAATAAGAGTATATTATGGAAGTAATTAAGCATAAATTTCATATTTCCAATTATACTAATTCACATTTCTTAATCTACGCTAAAAACTAATATGAGCTTATTTTTATGGGACGGAAGGAGTAGTAAATGATATCTCCGTCCCAAAGGATGACCCAATTTTCCTTTTTCGTTTGTCTCAAAATATAGTTCAGTTTCCTTTTTAAAAAGTAGTTGAAATATTAGTTATCTTTATGTGCTCTTATTTAATGTTCATCGTTACCAAAAAAATAAGAATTATTAGAGTGGAATAATTAATAAATTAATTATGTTAAAATATATTTTTCAATACTATTAAATGAATTTTTCTTAATTTTTGTGTGGAAAAAATAAAATATGACTATTTTTTTAGGACGGGGTAATAATTGAGATTTTACAAAACACATTTTATTTTAGTCAGTATTAATCGGCATTCTTAATATCATTATAAATGCACAATAAACACTCTTTCTAGCACCCATAACTCTTATCATCGCACTGTTTAGCGCATTCTCTCCCAAAATTGAATTTTCGCTATGTTTTGTATCAATAAGGACGTTGAACTCTAAAATGGACACTTCTACAAAAACTATGAAAAAGGACACGCTTTTCTGACAGTGACTACAAAAAATTTCCCAATAATTTTTAAAGTAATGTTATTTAGCATTGTTGGTGCTTGACACCATATCAATGTGGCATTGAATGAAAAGTCAAATCAAGTGAGTCATTTATTTATGCATTTAATTTTACTTATCATTTAATGTCACATTAATTACCATATAAATTGGTGTCAAGCATCACTGCTGCTACATAGCATTATTCAAATTTTTAAGGTGAAAATTTGGGGAGAAATTTGAATGTTTGACTACAGGTTTCTGATCTCTTTTAGAACTCATATTATGAGCAATACTACATATACCTTCGCCCCACCCCCACCCAAAAAAAAAAAGTACAAAAAATTATACGAATATACACTTATCGGCCTTGTTAACTCATTACTAACGTATCACGTTACTTTTTTTTATCAATGATCATTACATAAACCACATGTATGTTTGTACAATTTTTGTATATTTTTATTGTACGAATAATATTTTTTTTGTCATGAAAATGTTATCTGTAGAGAAATCTTCACAAAATCTTTTATAAAATAAGATAATTTTATCATCTTACCTTTATTGATTGTATAATTAGAGAAAAATAATGAAAATTTTGCAAGGATGTCTGAAAACATTATTGTTAAAAAAAAATGTCAATTTTTGTAAGTTTTTGCGAAAGTGTCCATTTTTCGTTTTTTTTTTTTTTTTATAAGTTGCTGATCACCACTCCAGATAATCGCAAATGTAACCTATGCAATTACCCCCAATACCTATGGTGATAATCGTGTATGCACTGCAGGTAGAGTTTCCGTTCTTTTTAAAAATATATATATATATATATATTACAAGAGGAATGTTGGGAAGGAGAACTGAGCCCTAGACCTAGAATGTGTAAAACTCAATTAAATGTCACTTGATCACTTGGGTCTTGACTGTTGGAGTTGTCATCTAGAGTTATAAAAAAGGAAGGCCTTCAGCGGTCAGCATAGTGCATTCCATGTGGTATGGCCTACCAAAAGAATAATGTGATGACGACGCACACCGTTGTTTGCTTGGTGTTGTTGATGTTCATTCCTATATCAATGTCGTATGTGATTATCATTGACAAAAGTTCGATTAAATAGACTGTGCTCTATATGATTATTATTAATTTAAAAGTGATCATATAATGTGTTAAAACAAGATGTTGCCATGCGTATATTTTGTTAGATTCCTTGCATAGCTCTTCTTCTTTTAATTTCTTTGGCCGGTGACACGATAAGTCATGGATGTGGATAGCTCATAGCCAGCGAAGTCCACACAATAACTACGATATCGTTGACAATACTTAGGCTAATGGACGTGGCACTACAAATAACTTTATGACATTTCTTAAAGTTCACGTGTAGCTCGTGTACTAATAATTTTAGTATTATAAAAATTATCTACATCCACTAGCGTAGCTAAAGCCCTCCTAAATTGGAAAAAATTTTACTTTAGCTTTTTAAAAAAAAAATTAATATATAAAGGTAATTTAGCCGTGCATAATATACGGCTCACCCTTTTTGCCCAGTTCTTTAATAGCTTCTGGCTCCGCCATTGTGACTACGTCTTCCACATAAAAAAGAGGAATGAACCGGAAGCTTTTGAGTTTTGATTTATCATTTTATCCCACTTATTTCTCCGATTTACACTAATACCCCTATTTACTATTTAATTTATTTTATTTTTTTGATTATCAATAACTTTAATCACTTCATGAATTTGAACTTTTCACCATCCAACTTCCAAATCCATTTTTTCTAAATTTCAAAAAATTTATTAATTTAATATTTTTTAAGAATGATTTTAATATAAGTAATGATTATAACTTTGATATTTACCTATCTTGCAAATCTCTTTTTTAACATTATATTTACCAGTATACTACTACAACAAAGATTGATATTTATCGACTTACTATCATTTTTTCTTTACATTTTGATCGCTTATCTAAATAAAATTCACTATAATAATATCACTACTAATTAATTCAAATATATATACGTTTAGTTCACTTTTTATATAAGACGTGTGACACGCGTATTTATAACTCGTATATTAAAATTGACATTTAGGGCATTCGCCTTAACTGATATCCCCGAATTAATATACGATATGTATTTGATGAACATCAGTCAACAGCCTTATCCCTTATGACCTAGAAAAATAAGGTTTATACATAGGAATTGATTCCTGATATAACATTTTTCATTCTACTAGCATTACCCTTTTGTTCATTGTAAATCCATAATATGTCCATAAAAATTAGAAATCCCATCATTCTATGCGTAATAGCAAACCTAATCTCAACCATGACATATTTCTAAAAATTTTTTAAAAAACCTAGTCTTTCAAATTCCATAGATTCTATGGAGTTTTATCCAAATACGTGTACCCCTTAATTAATTAACACACCCCCTCCCACAAAATAAATAAATAAATAAATAAATAAAATAAAATCTCGGGGCCAAAACCAACTAACAGCCAACTCCCAACTGTAATTAATATATATGATGATATGATGACGACAGCCTTGTGACGTAGCTTTATGACATCTTTTTGAAAATTTTAGGAAAGAAAAAGAAAACCCCTTGTCTTTTTATGATAGGAGGAGAATTACATGCACTATCGTTTATTGGTTCCATGCCTGTGTTTACCGTTGAAAAGTATGTAAAATTTGACAATTAGTCAGCTAATTAAACGTGAACGAACAAGTCATCGCGGGTCTTAGCCGAAATATGAACACTAGTAAGGTCCCACGCCTCAAATAATGTCTCTATAGTCTATCCCTTTGTAATTAATATGCTAATCAAATAATATAATAATCATTATATAAGGGGAAAATTTGTAATAAAATTTTTGTCCGGCCTGCAATTCGATGAACCAAACGTGTGCCTAGTCTATGAAAAAAATACTATTTGTATATATAAATAATTATATCGATATTTTTTGTTAATATCAATAGTACCATCTTAATTTTATAATTGTTTATTGTTTAATTCATATAAATAATTGTGTCATTAATTAGTATTTTGTGTTGTACTAATTATGTAACAAATACTATTTATTAAGTAATAGTGATAACATATATAAAACTTCACTCCCCCCTTTTACGTTGACATTTTTTTAATTAATATTAATAGTACCTTTTTAATTTTATAATTGATTACTGTTTAATTCACATAAATAATTATGTCATTAATAGTATTTTTTAGTACTAATTATGTAATAAATAATATTTGTTAAGTAATAGTTATAACATATAATAGTTATGACTTAGGGGACTTATGAGTGTAGCTTTTTATTTTTATTGAACTGATAAATTTTTTCATTAAATAAATTTAATTTGTTTACTAAGTTTTTTATTATAATTTTTTATGTGAACTGAAAGGAAAAAATTATTCCATTTGATTTTATTTAAAAATAAGAGCTTGTTTGATGGTCTTTATTTATAAAAATGTGGAGAATTTATAATGAAGAAATATGTAAAATGTGTATTGAGAATATAAAAACATAGAAAATATGTTGTTGTAACTGAATAATTAATTAAATGTCAAATCAATGGTATGTAAATTTATAAATTGATAAAATAAAAAATATCAAACAAGCTCTAAGTTTTTATATTAACAAAAACATTTACACGGTATAAAAGAGTGAATTTTAATATATTTTGTCCCCGTAATTTCTCTCCCCCTTCTCTCTCTCTCTCTCCCTCTATATATATATATATAAAATAACAGTTGATGGATACAAATAGAATAATTTTTCTTGCCATTTTGGTTGGCACTATTGGAATTCTACTCTGCTCACCTCATCATGACGTACTTAATCCCTTAATTTTTCTATTTTTATTGAATCGATATCTTTTTTTCACATTTTTATTTTGAATGATGTAATTTTTATTTTATACAATTAACTTGCATACATGGAATGATACGATTGTTGGTGATTGAAGAAATGCGTATAACTTTTGCGTACAGAGTCTGTTTTCAACTGATAACACTAACTTTTGGGGTAGCTCCACTTGAGAAATTCAACCAGTAACTTTTTCCAGTGCTGATTTCCTTTTTTTTAAACTCAAATTACGTTGTATTTTCTAGTTTTGAGTTATTTCTTTGCTTTACATTTTAGTTTTTATTATTGTTTTGGATATTTTTGTCGGCTTGACACATTTGAGGTACGTAGACATTTTGAGAAACTTATTTATTTAAGTTTTCATTCATTGTATATGGTTCTTAGTTTCGCTTGAATAAAAAGAATTGCATTTTTTTAGTTGAATCTATATTATGTGTGTTTTCACATGAAATCAGTTTAATATAGTTTAATAATAGTAAGATAATTATTGGCTAGAATAATTGTATATTTCACCGTGTGAGCAAGTACAAATAAAATAAATTTTAATTACAATTTAATCGATAAAAAATATAAATAGACTTTGAAAATTAAAAATTATGTAGTAAATAAATTTAAAAATGCAAAAAGTACAATCTCTGACCTCAACAAAAATAAAAGCCGATTGAACAAATTTCGGATCCTTCATTATTTAGTTGACTAAATTGTAAAAGACTTGTGATAGTAATGAGAAATCTTCAAGTATTATTTCCTAATTCTTTGAACTTGTCGAAAACCGACAAATTACTTTTATCGTAATAAGGAAATGTGCTCCATTAACAAAATCAACATCAAAATTATACTTGACTCGTGTCGTGCAAAGCACAATGCCCAACTAGTAAACCAAAAAATTTTACCAAGCTAACTTTTTTGGTTCTTTGTTTGGCTCCAGTCAACAAGGCCTAGTCACCTCACCTCAGCCAAAGCAAATGCCTTCTGCGCGCGTGGCAGAAGTAGCAAGGGTAGGCTAGACCCCAACTTTTTTTTTTTTTTGTGGGGTGGGGTGGGGGGAACATTTTAATTTTGAGTTGTACAAATTAATTGAAAAGATTATTTGATCAGATATATATAGTAGGAGATTACTAGATAAGCTGAGCTATACTCCCTTATCTGGTCACTTGTTCAGTTATGTGTCATTAAGTAACTGTTTAATACATTAACAAAAAATCCCAGTATTAAATTGAAATATATAGACAAAAAGATATATACAACCCCAAGTCGCCCGGTAGGTAACTTAATAAGAAAGAGTAGTAATATTCTTATTAGACAACCCATATGAGAGTTGTTTCACAGTGTATCAACTCACATATAGACTGTTTAATGATTTTGTGTCACATATGCGTTTGAAGAGATAATTTTACTAGATATATAGTAGGAGATCATTATTATTGGAAAAAATGAAAAGAAAAAGAAAAATTGGAAAAACATAAACATAACAATAGTTTTCTTTTCCCCCTCAAAACACCATTAGAACTTTGAAGTAATTTTTAGCTCTTCGCCTTCGTTGAACCCTACCTTATTATTTCATTTTTAAAAAGAAAAGGTACATACTCAGGGCAGGGGCATAATGAGCCTTACTACTTTCAATGAAAGCTACATTCCACCACATAAAAAGACTATCAGGCACCACGGCTCAGGGAGAGCTACTACTAGCGCGCAATTGCAAGCGAGAAAGAGCCAAGAAGAACTCACGAATGCAACCTAATACAAGCTATTACCCCAAAAAAAAAAATTATAAATGAAAATAAAGTGAATCAATCCATTGTGACTCTATACTTACTTTCCTCATACACGGTCTGGATCTACTGTCACAAAACCCCGTCTCGCTTGCTGTCCGTCTAATAAAATCATTATACGTGTTTAATTAATTTACAAGTTAGTATTTTCTTGGTTAATCAAATATTAATTAATTAATTAAACATGTATAATGATTTTATTGGAATGACAGTAAGTGAGACGGAATTCGGCGACAGCAGATCTGGACAGCCTCACGGGTGGTATGTTCAACTTCTGAATCTTTAGAATACCTATGACGCGTCCAGCTAAATCTGTTGGTTGCCAAATTTTCAATCATTGAACTTCATGGCCCTTACTAGCAAAACCAATCGACTGCCATATTAGCCTCTCTTAGAACACGATCAATCTTGATGCCATATTTCTTCTAAAGCTTTTTAGTCTCCACCAAACAGTATTGAATGGTTCTACTAGGATTTGGTGGAGGCCTAAACGTGGCAACGACTCCTAACGGGTGACTTTTCAAGGCGGAAAAAGTATGCTTTCAACATTACAGGGGCAAAATATGTTTTCTCACTCATCATACCACACAACATCTATTCTCATTTTTTTACCACCTCTCTATAGAAAGATTTGTAGTCTTAAGATATAGATCATATAATTATAAAAAAAAGTAAGAATCTCCAAAAGAATTCATTTAATTCGTTTTCATAATGGACTCTATTTATAGTAAATTCATATGTTAAAAGAATTTATGGACCCATAGCATTTTTCTCAGCATTATTAATTTCAATAGCACTAAGAAAACACCCAACTTTCCATATTAAAGAAAAGAGAGGTGTTACCTGACAGATACCCTTTGGCTCCATTCTATTTCCTGATTAAGCAATAAATACATTCACTCACGTGTAAAGTGTAAAGAGAAATGATATTTTGACTTTCCAACTTGGCGGCTTTTCTTGGACTATAAAACATCCAACAGAGCTCAACTATTACTTGTCAGGACTCTTGCTAAAGAACATGCATAGCATGGTTGTCTGATTAGTTATTAATTTGAGTGTGAGAACTAAAAATATGGATAAGGGTAAGTCCAAATTATATTCTCCTTCGAGTCGAGCTCCAAAATTGGAAAGAAAAATCATTGAGAAAAACAGAAGAGATCAGATGAAGATTCTCTACTCGAATCTCCTCTCCCTCTTACCTGATCATAGCTCCAAGGTCTCTCTCTCTCTCTCTCTCTCTCACACACACACACACATAAATAAACCCGAATAATAATGCATATGGAAATTATGCAATGTTTGATCTCAAGTTTTCATTCAAAGGCTCAAGGCATATGCATAATAGTTTTTTTTTTTTTTCCATACAATTTGGAGAACTTAAGAGAGGGGCATAGACTCGAATCTAAGATCTTGTCGTGATAAGGACTACTTGTTATCACTTGAACTACACCCTCGATCTGACATATGCATATATAATAGTTAGTTTTGCACTTTGCTAACATGTTGAAACAACAAACTCCCAAATTAAAAAGAATTAACATTCTTTAATTTTTTTGAAGTTATAGTATATGATCATGTTCTAACTTAACACATGTTCTTGATCTAATGAGCAGCTGTTTTTTATGCAGCAGACGATGTCATTGCCCTATCAAATAGGTGAAGTTGTGGGGTAGGTCGAGGGTTTGAAAATGAATTTGAAGAAGATGAAGGAATCCTTGATGCCAACAAAGATTTCAGATTATCGCATTGCAAGTGAAACTCAAACAGATTTTCAACCTCTTTTTGTAGAAGTTCTTGATATGGGACCTAATATGAATGTCATTTTGATCACTGGGCTCGAAAACTCATCGAAGTTTTGCAGAGTAATTCAGTTGCTTCATGAAGATGGTGCTGAAGTTGTTAATGCAAATTTCTCTATGCATGGAAATTCTACCATCCAAATCTTCCATGACAAGGTGATTATTAATTGATCATTAATATATTAAGTGTTCCATTTTTAGTTCTCTGCATATGCGATTTCTTTCTATTGACTCCAAAGTTTCGATTTATCTTTTTAGGCTGGAAATTCGAGAACAACAATGTCGAGAAGGATGAAGGATTTGATTTCAGGATCCACATGCTTGTACTCATGATCATGAATTAGAATCAAATTATAATCAGTTTGGAAGCATGGGAGGTTAGAAACCATAGATTCCTGAAGGAGTTCGTGACCGACTAAAGTTATTATTATTGATGTAACTAGAGATAAGATAAAAGATCAACCCAAGGAAGGCTCTCAACAGGTGATGTTGGGCCTTGGTACCTGGACGTTTAGGCCTTTGGTCGGATTAAAAAATATAAACCCAAAAAAAGGGTTCTTTTCAAAAATACCGCCACAATAAAAAAGGTTTGGAAATCTACGTCCAAAGGTTTTACACGAACGAAAAGCCCGATTTTTACAGTGAGATACGGTAAGATGCGGTAGAATATAGTCCTAAACCCTTAATGTGATGCGCACATGGGCTCATATTGCTTAGATGAAATTCTCTTGATAATGATTTTCTTTTCTTTTTTCCGTTTTTAATGTGGCTTTTAAATTAAGGGCAACTTTTTTTTTTAAGCAATCTTTTAATCTAAATATGTAATTTTTTAATTAAATGTGATTTTTTAATTAAAAAAGTCACATACAAATCACATATAAAAATTAAAAACTCATATTTAAATCGTCTTGAAAAGTCATGTATAGAAAAAGCTTCACACATACAAATAAAAAAGTCATATTTTAAAAAGTTACATTTTACGTAACTTTTTAATTAAAAAATGTGACTTTTGAAAAGTCACTTATAGAAAAAATGTCAAATATAGAAGTAAAAAATCACACTTTAGAAAGTCACATAAAATGTGACTTTTTTAACTAAAAAATGTCAAACTTAGAAGAAAACAATCACACTTTAGAAAGTCACATAAAATGTAACTTTTTTAATTAAAAATGTATAAGAAAAATGTCATGCTTTATGTGACTTTTTAACTTATTAATTAAAAAATGTAAAATGTTACTTTTTCTAAGTGTGACTTTTTATTTGAATAGTATTGCTAATATGACTTTTAAAAGTCACAAAAACAAAATGAAATAAAGAAAAAAATAAGGAAAAGAAAGCCAAAATTACCGGCGGAGAGGACCAAGTCGGGAAAAAAAAAAGAAATATTTTTACGGACTTTAGTGAAAATTAGGCTTAGTTAATTACCTTAATTCATGTTTATTTATACGAGGGGGACTTTAGGATTTTACCGTGCAAAAAATATTTAATTTGAAAATTACACCTAAAACAAATGTGGCGCAAAAATACGTTAGAAAAGTCATATGCACGGTCGAAAGACGTGGAGGTTGAAACAGTCGTGCAGGCCCATGATTTGCGCCGTTTTGCTCGAGCAACTTGCCTTTATTTATTACCCGAAAAAAAAAACTTGCCTTTATTTATTTATTCAATTGAAAATTACATATAAAAATAAAAAATTACATATTACAATAATTGATTAAATCAAAAATTCTTTAAAAAATCATATATATCTATATATATCATTCCTTGTGCGATGCTTTAGAAGGATATATATCTACATACATTTATACTAGCATAATACGGATTGTAATTGTATTTAAAAAAAATTATATATACATATATATGTATAAAAAATAAAAATTTTCAATAAATTATTTTATATGTGATTTTTTTTATTCTGTAGGTGGAAACAAAATGTCGCCTTTATTTCATAAGTCACAATTTATTAAAAATGTCACATTTGATTTAGAAAAGTCAAATGTAAAAAAAGTCACATCTAATTTAAAAAGTCACATATAAAAATTTCGCGTATAAATGTGTGAATTTGAAGTCACATCAAATAAAATAGTCAAATATAAAGTCACATTAAAATAAATAGTCACATAAAAATTTAAAAGTTACATGTAAAATAATCAATTAATTAAAAAATTATATTAAATTAAAAAGTCATCTAAAGAAATTGAAAAATCATATGTGTGTAACTTTTTAATAAAAAAGTCACTTATAGAATAATTAATTATTTAACAAGTCACTTAAGTAACTATTTAACAAAAAAGTCAGGTATAAAAACTTAAAAGCCTCATTTGTGTAACTTTTTAATGAAAAAGCCACATATATAGAATAATCGATCACTTAAAAAGTCAGGTAAAGAAATTGAAGAGTCACATTTGTATAACTATTTAATAAAAAAGTCATGTATGGAAATCGAGCAGTCACATTTGCGTAACTATTTAATAAAAAAGTCACATATAAGATAACTGATTTAGGAAGTCACAAAAAAATTGAGAAGTCACATATAAAATAATTGATCAATTAGTTAAACATTTGCATTAAATGAGACTGAATGAAAAAATCACATACAGAAATTTAAAAGTCATGTTTTCAAATTAAAAAATATATATACCATTAATTTTATAGGATCGTTCATTGGTGAAACTTGTCACATTAAAAGGCCATGTGGCACTTGAGTGGGTATTTCACTACGAAATTAAAATTTTACATAATTTATCCTTGTTAATTTTGTTTAAAAGTCTTTAAAATAAAATTTAAATAAAAAAGGAAAAAGGAAAAGGAAACACATTTGCAGTCTAATCTAACGATGAATACAAGAAAGAAAAGCCCAATGACATTTAGCCGAATGCACCGAAATGCGGGCAAAATAGATTCACCATTAATTGCACGAGGTGGATTTCCTTATAATTAAGCTAAAACACAGTGCTTCTTCTAATTTTCCTTGTTATTAAGAGTGGAATAAGCACCACGTGGCATAATAAAGATGACCCAGCCCATTTTCTGATCATTTGGACCAATTCAATGACACCAACATACTTTTACGGCTTTTGGTTTCATTAATTAAGATAACGGTATTTTTCAAAATAAAAAATAATTTGAAGTGGTGCACCTAATTTTCTTTAAAAAAAAAAAAAAACTGCCCCATAGAGGCCCCAGACCACTCTTACTTTTGATTGATAGTTGATGATTGCCAGCATCTTGCTAATGGCTAGGCTAATCTCTGGTTTGCATGTTCGTTGTTCAGCAAATGAAGTTGCTCACAGACTTGCTAAGCATCCGCTGCTTTCTTCTAATCAGTTTGAGTGGTTGTGCTTTTTGCCTTATTATATTTCTGATGTACTCTCAGCTGATTTATTGAATGAATAAATCATTCAATAAATCAGTTTGATTGGCCGTACTTTTTATTGAATGATTTGCAAGTTTCCTTTCTTTAAATGATGAAGATGATGATAATAATAATAATAATAATCAACTACTTATTACAAGGACAACTAGAATCAAGTTTTGATGTCTTCGTTATCTGCCGAATCTTTCTAATAATCAACGTATTTTTACGGCTTTTGGCTTCGTTAATTCAGATAACTGTATTTTTCAAAATAAAAAATATTTTGAAGTGGTGCACCTAATTTTCTTTAAAAAGAAAACCACAGCCTCATGGTGTTTAACGCTATTTTTCAGAAAGGCCCATATCACTTTTTTTTTGGATTGATAGTTGATGATTGCCGGCATCTTGCTAATGGCTCGACTAATCTCATGTTTGCATAGGTTCATCGTTCAGCAAATAAAGTTGCTCACGTGCTTGCTAAGTATTCACTTCTTTCTTCTAATCAATTTGGGTGGTCATACTTTCCGCCTCATTCTATATCTAGTATACCCTTGACTGATTTATTGAATGAATAAATTTCCGCTCTTCAATAATAATAATAATAATAATAATAATAATAATAATCAGCAACTTATTGCAAGGACAACTAGAATCAAGTTTTGATGTCTTCGGTATCTGCCGAATCTTTCTAAATTTGCAATCTTCATGTAAGGGTTACTATAGATATTGGCATTTAATTTAATTTAATAGCGAATATGTCACTCAATTTCAATTATTATTATCAGCTAGATTCTCACTCGTGTACTCCATAGGAAGAATACATATCAAATTATTTTAAAAAGTAAAGAATATGAAATTTTATAATTTTTTTCTTGTATAGTGAAATTTTATAAGGTTACGATCCACTAAGGAATTATCAATTTTTAACATTAACTAAACAATAATTAAACTTTTTTCTTGTCATCTCAAGGTAAGTATAGTTTACAACAAATTTTAACCCTATTATTATCTTTAACGCAAATAAATACTATTTTTTTACACTAATTTAGACAAATGACACTACAAAATAATTGCTAATTGAGCGGTGTCGTGTACTCTGAAAATATTTCTTATTTGAAACTAATAAAGTCAGATAGCATGAAAATTATATAAATTAATAATACATAAAAGTAGTCATATATAAAATAGTCCTAATTATTAATATTCATTTATACTGCAAAAAATTAAAAAATTATAATTATAATTTTTAATCAATTTAAACTAACGATATATATTTAATTTCTATTAATAATAAACCACAAATTTAAAAATATATTAGACAATTAGATAATCAAATTTATTTATAATTTAAACAATTAAATAATGATATTTATCTATTAGTTATTAAATTTAATAGTAAATTTTATTTTAAAATGGTAAATAGATAATGTAAAAGTGAATAAATTTTTTTTTAAAAAATTAAAAAATCTGGAACACCACAAAAATTTCCATAATATAAAACACGTCTAGAGAGATCATATATTGATACAGTATAATGAGTCAAATTTATGACAGACAATGATTATGATGTGATGGTGAAAAAATAAAAATAAATTTCTGTGTCTATTGTGTAAATTATTGTTAAAGCATTAGTATAATAATCTTTATCACAAATAATCCGACACATCTACCAGGTGTTGTCCACCACCCTTAAATTATTACTTATATATGACCAACTTACGATAATTTATTTCTAATTTATCACAATATAAACGTGATTCAATTGAGTTGGAAAACATATTAATATGAGTAGGCTTGGGCCTGATTTTAAGAAAATCAAATCAAATCGAAAATTGATGGTTTTTTTTAAGTTAATAACCATTCGGTTATATTGTAATATTATCAAATCATTCAGTTTTGGTTTGGTTTAGTTTAGTTATGATTATATAAAAATAATAAAATATGATTCAATTAAGTTACCAACTAAAGGTAAAAAGAAAAAGTTTGTACTTTGTGGAGCTAGACAACAAATATATTCTAGAATTTGAGTAGATAGTTTTAATAGAAATCCAGATTGTTTGTTGACTTTATTCTTTTGACTTTGAGAATTTCAATTAAGAATTAAGTTAATAAATTTGAAATCAAATGTTCTAACTTGGTTATTGCTTGGTTATTGGATTTGGAACTAAAACCATAACTAAATGGTCATATATTTTAATCATCATAGTCATTTGAAAATTTAGAAAAATCGAATCAAACCAGACCAAATCACTTGATTTTGGTCTAATTTGATTGGTTATGATTATTTAGCTCAACTCTAAATACGAGTTAGAGTGCTTATGTAACATTATCCTTTAGTTATTTATAGGAACGTGACACCCCCTACCCATAAAGTGAAGCTAATTAACTGCCGTGATAGTACTCCTTCTATAGAGTTGATTGGACACTATTTTATAGTGTCTAATAAATTATGTAACAAGTCTCTATTGGGGATGGGCCTCTAATGTGTCAAATAAGGGCTTGCTACTTCATTTATTGAATACTATAAAATAATGTTCAATAGACACTATAGAATAGATGGTCGTGATAGGTTGATAAATATTCTTTTAATAATAACACCTGCTTCCAGTAAAGTGCAAAACTCATATGTATAGTTATTAAAAAAATAAAATTATTAAAGTAAAATAATTAATCAATGAAATATTATAAGACGGAAATGATATTAAAATTTACTTTTTCAATATTATTAAATTAATTTTGCTTTAATCTATACTCAAAAAGGAATATGATCATTTTTTTTAGACAAATGTAATAATTTGTATAGAATTACATTCAAATAGACCGCACATAAATCAAGAAAACGTTAGAAAAACTCATACAACACGATGTTGATGAGAGTTGAACTTGAAATCTAAAGAATCTGAAGAGATTATGATCTTCTTTTTTAGCTTACTAGAGCATCTCCAATGAATGTATAGTGGTGAAGGTGAAAGTGAAGGGGAGAGAGATTGTGTGGGGATAATTATTTAAAATGAATGAATGAGTGGAAAGGGGTGTAAGAAAAAAAAGCAGGAAAAGTAAAAAAAAAATGAGAGAAATAAATAAAAATTTAAAAATAATGATAAAATAGTAGTGAAGAAAGTAGACATTGGGGTGTGATTTTAGACCTTAAAGTTGACCTTGGAGAGAAAAGTGAGGATAAATTTGTGTAAATGAAAGAAAAGTGATTGAAAGAAAAAAGAAAAATAAAAGAAAGTAGAAAACATATGGAGTGCACTTTATTTTTTTGTTTGTGCATTTTTTCATGTGTGTATAACTTTTTTGAAAGACATCTACCATTAGAGATGCTCCGAAAACATTTTATTTTGGTTGTGGTTATCCTTTTGTTCCATTGTTGCATCTTTTGAAGGGTTTTGGGTTCCTACCATCATCAATTACAGGTAATTCTTTCACTTTGTTCTATTGTCTTTTTTCCATTATTTTCGTTCTAATTTGTGGATTTTCGCTTCGACTTTCTACTTGAGTTATCTGTT